>JAOEHI010000005.1:3456404-3468904 GCA_025447815.1 Percopsis transmontana
TCTCTCTCTCTCTCTCTCTCTCTCTCTCTCTCTCTCTCTCTCTCTCTCTCTCTCTCTCTCTCTCTCTCTCTCCAGGCGTTTTTCCACTGCAGGAACTTGTGGGTCGCTTTAGAGGGGTGGCACCAAACGGCACTTTTCCACTGCAGGAACCAACCCTGTAGGAACTCTTTCGGAACTTTTTTCGGGGCCGAAAGAAGTACCAAGTCTGGGGTTTGGCGGCCCTAAAAAACTGCTTATTGGTTAAACGCAACATCAGTACAGGACAATAACAAGCGCCATTATATTCATTTATCAAGTAATTACAGCTGCCATGAAGCCATTTAATTTTTAGAAACTTCTGAGCAACATTCAACTGTCGACTCGAGGTAATCCTAACATTATCTGGAAAATCTCTGGTTTAACATTCCAATGTTAGTGCTGGCGTGCTGCCGCTGGAGAAATATATAATTATTTTGTCGTGCTCGGAATTGACAACGCGATCAAAGAGCAAAGGCAACATTGTAGGCCTGTAGTTCCAGCACCACAATGGAAACAGAAAGGCTGAACGGGCCGATAAGGGGGACGTTCCTGTCTCTAGTTCCTGCAGTGTAAAAGCTCTCTCTCTCTCTCTCTCTCTCTCTCTCTTTGTATTCTTCCTCTCCGTCTCTTTATAGATGTCTCTCAGCTGTCCACTCGGTCTCAGCTGTCCTATCAGGTGGTTATCAGCCAGTTATCAGCCAGATTGGAGCGGTGTTTTCTCTGTGATAACCAGGCAGACGGATGGGCTTCTGCATCTCCAGCAGGACACTGTCCAGACACAGAGGAGGAGGGGGAGGGGGGCTGGAGGAACCCTCATGCAGCGGGCATATGATCCGCACATATACTCACACACCTTCCACAGCTTCACGACAACCAGCTAGTTTGTTCTACAGATCAGTGTGCCTTTGTACATGCATGTCAATGTGTGTCGTAGTATCGATGTCGTAGCGTTTGCGTGTGTGTGTGTATTGGTCAGGGTCAGAGGTCAACATATCAGGTGGGACCAGCAACGTGGAGGCAGAATCTAGGAGGAGGGGCAATTGACTGGTCAAGTAGATGACCTCCCGTTGGCTTCATGTGGCTGTAAGCCGCCCGCCTGCGCCCTTTGGCCCGGAGGTAGGATTAGTGTGGTGGGGCTGATAAAGCAGCAAGTCCTCCCAACAGACCAACAATCACGGAGCATTATGCTCCTGGCGCTAGCTAGGTTCCCACACAATGCAGATAGGGAGATTCAGACAGCACTCAAAGGTATTCTTCCGCTGGTCTGTGGTCTGCTGCCTGGAGCAATATGGTTTCAGGGGTGCTGGTGCTGTTATTGTATAGAGTAGAAGAGTACTGTTTCCAAGAAAAACAGCTGTAGTTAGCATATTCACAGAGCACGGTCTTCGTCTTTGTGTTGATTTCTACCCTTTTCATCGTCCCAGACTTTGGACAGATGTTCTTGTTGTGATGTGTTTGAAAATGTTTTACGAAGTGTTGAACACTGGATGCATAAACTAAAGAGGTCATCTGTGGATCTGAGACCTACTATAACCCCCTTTATCCCTCAGGAACTTACAGATCCAACAACCAGCTGATTACCAGACTTGAAAAGAAGTGATATAATAGAAGAATGCATAGAATTGCCTAGAAGCAGTTGGGGGAAAGACTCACGTCTGATGAGATTAATAATAGCCATGGAACATTTCTTTCTGTGACTCTCTCTATAGATTTTCTGCAAGGGTTCTTGTCTTGTGATCAGAATAGAGGAACATGCATTTGTTTCATTGCAATATTACCATCTTATTTCTTTGCAGACTCACTAAGTTTAGATATTTAAGTAGTTTATGTTTTATAAGTATATTTGCTCATACATTCTGAGTTACTGAAATATTTGTGAAAAAGCTTTCATGTATGCAACTTTTCTTGTGTTTAGTTTTGCTTCATTCCTGATTTCTCTGCTGCCTTGCTTGGTCACTTTGGAGCTCCCAGTGTTTGTTCATTGTTCAGATTCACTCTGTCACTCACAGGAGACTCCAGAAAAGAAGTGCCTTTGGGCCATTGTGCCGCCAAGAGGGGGTGCTGCTCTCATAAGTGCTTTTGCATCTTAGCCTGCGATAGTGTCTGCCTAACCAAAGCTGCGTTTGACGTTTACAAAGACAAATGCTTTGCTGTGAACTAAATACTTTCAAACAAACATAAATTAGGATGCATTCTGTCTTTCTGTCTAACCGTTTTTTAACTTTTCACTACTTTCTTTCTTCTCTGTTTTGATGGGCGTTTCTCAGTTTTCTCCGTCAAAGGTCTTCTGTGGTAAAAGCCTGTCGACCAGGCACAAGGTCAACGCTGGAAGTCTGTGGATCAATACACTCAGACGTTTTAAGAGGCTCTGCCCTGCTATTTTCCCACTGAAGCTTTCAACTCTTGCTGTTTTCTTAACCTAACCTCTCCTTTATTCTGCACAGCTCCCTGTTGGCTGATGGGATATTTCCCCAATGCATCGTATGAGCGCTCTTTCAGTTTTCCACTTAAATTGTCTTTCACAGCAACAAAGACCACCAACCTCTCACCTGGAGAATGGAATACTTGTGTGTCACGCAGGGTGAAGCAGTTGGGTATTAAAGTTGAAGCATTTGGATTATGGATTATGACTTTGTGTGGACTCTAGGATGTACTTCACAACAATAATTCAAAAGGCAGCGTTAATCGCAACGTCAAGCTGAAGGGTGGCACCCTATTGTGATTGGCTCAAGCCGGGAAAGCAGCTTATCTTTCAAATCAGATATATGAGTTACGTAACAAAGAGGACCAATGAAGAGATCTGAAAAGCCAGTATGGGGCTTTGAGGGTTAAAGCTGAGAGGTGGCACTTCATCTGAAGCTTCGTAAGTGGATTGCTAGACAAAGGAATGAGGATTTCACTGTGTGTGTGTGTGTGTGTGTGTGGGGGGGGGGTTGATTGTTAGCTGTTGACTTAAGTCTTCATTTTCACTGTTTGACAACAAGTGTGGGTGGGCTAACACAATCAACACATCATTAGATTCTCTCATACGACACAGCAATCTGAATGGCTCAATATGACAATTTCTTCTAAAAATAACACATTAAATTAAAAAATAAATAAAACTGGAATTATTATTACAAAAATAAATATATAGCACCTACATATATACTTTACTATACTATTACTTTGTTTTGCCCTGAGTGCGGTCAGTTCACTATGGCTGCCGAAGAGAGGCTGCATTCCAGTTGAAACACAGCCGCTGCCTAACCTTTTACTGCGACTTAGCTTTCTCGCGGTCAGCCATCCTATCTTTCCCATGTGAGCTCCACTGCTCACCGTGTCTGGTGTGTCTCTGCCTCCTCTACCAGACAGAAGTGTGTGAGCACGCTCAGCCTCAGTAATAATTTGCAGTAATACTTTTCCTTCAATGCCGATAAGCATCTCCTCTGCTTTTAATGTTCTTTTGATTCTTTAGGAAATGTGTAAAACACCACTTGGCTCGCTGCTTCTTAGCTCTGTTCTATAAATGTCTTTTCTTTCCCTTATCTCCTCCCCCCCCACACACAAGAGTAGGGACAATCAGTGGTTTATCGCAGCTGGAAGTGAGCACAGGAAACATATGCAGCTCTGATTAAGAACACACCATGCCGAAAGAGGGCTGTCTGCCTCCTCAAGGCCCGACTGGCGTTAAGGGCCAAGCCTCGAGTCCAGAGTCATGATATATGCTAAACATGTGCTGCAGGGGAACAGGCTGCCAGATGACTAGAGGTTTTCTGTGTGCGACTGTGTATGGGTGTATCAGGAGAGCGACACTGTAAACCAGGCCAAATAACTGCTTGTACGCTTTAGCTTTTCTGCACCATTATTATTCAGCCATTATATACGTTATACTGTGTGCAATCACATAATGCAGTAATCAATGCATAATTGCTATGTAATCATCTGTCCTCTGTAGACAACATGATGGTAATAATTGCTTGAAACAGGGATATTCTGCATATTAGACACTGTGTGTGTGTGTATGTGTTTAAATAAGAAAGGCTGAGACAATCTATACAGTTTCTACTTTTAATAAGAATGCACATTGGCACCCCTTCATTTTCTTCACTTTAGGCTATTATTTTACAAACTAGATATAAAAGGCCATAAATAAATGACATAAGTTACATGTACCTAGAATTCCTCGACAAAACAAACAAAACAAAACAAAATTCAAAACAATGACAAGAGAAATTAAAAGAGATTGAGAGAATGTTAGATCTACATGACTAGATCATATGGCATCTGAAGGCATACAATGATAACATATACTCTTGCGTTTTGTTAGATTTTTTTTTGTTCCTTTTCATAGTGTCCAACATTTAAGTAAAGGAAAAAAGTATTTTACAATACATTCTGGTTTCCTTTTCCTTCCCATTGGTTCTTGCATATTTCCAAACAGGTCCCTTTTCAATAGAGAAAAAAACCCAAAAACATCACGGAAAGAAAAGAAATATTTAGCTGGTATTAAGGACAGAGGTGGTTGCGTATTATGTGAAGCTTCACATACGAGTTCAAAAATTGTCACACAAAATAGTTTGAAACAAACAAAAAACGGAATAAAGTCCATTGGCTGAAATTTGACTGTCAAGTGGATTCTGAAGAAATAAAAAATAACGCTCGACCATCATCCCTTCTTAAACACCTTCGTCCCCACTGGTTATCCTTTGTTGTGTACACAGGTGCGTCGTCGTCACAATTGTCCCCCATTTCCAAATCTACTTATATATTCCACCATCCGCATCGAATGTCCGTGTGTCGGATTACAACAGGTAGGTGGCGGTCACACTGTCAGTGTGTCCATTTTGCAAGCCACTTCTGGAGCCAAAGCACAAAGGGGTGCATTCGAGAAAGTGGTTTATTAATGCTGTTTCAGGAGAGAGCTGGAACAATGGGCACAACACACCTTACACGTTTCAGACGACACAGAAGTCCAGGGATTTTTTTTATCAAAAACAACACTACGCTGAAATAACCTCCTCCACAGTGGTATGAAACAGACATAATTACTGATAGTACATCAAAAGACATTGTCAGTCATACAAGTATACACACTGGCTCCCACGTGCACACACGCACACACACGCACACGCACACACATGCATACTCAAGCCATACGTACATTCACGCTTTCAAATTAAAAGATTGTTACTATATAGTACATGCGGAAGAAAAAGAAAAAAAATAACAAAATAAAATACAAAAAACTATATGTACATTTTTCCACTGGAGCAGGGTTTCTATATTATATTACATTCTTTTTAATGTATCTTTATTAAGTTGTTAAATCATTCATAGTGTTTTCAGTAAGTCGCTGGACAGCCATGGAGCAGTAGTTGCTAGTCTATCAGCTTGACGTGTTTGGAAGGGAGCGGGGAACATATATAGAACAGATTCCTCCTCTCCATGTCCGAAGAGACTCCAAAGAGTGGGAAGAAAAAAGGGGGAGGAGGAGGAGGAGGTGGTGGGGAGCAATAAAGGGATCCTTCTCGTGATGGACGGCAGCAGCTGCGGGGGAAAGAAAGAAAAAGGGGAAAAGAGAGGCCCGCGTCAGTCACAGCGGTTTTGAATATAAACAATTTCAGCTTGGCATCCAGTCCTAACCGACAATATATACCTTCCACCGCTGTGGAAAACTCGACTCATCTGCAAGACAAAACACTGCCCAATCATGACATCAGCATATCTGTGTGTTGGCACGAGGGCAGGAGCTGCCCAGAAGAGAAAAGCGCCGGTGTGCCGCGCGGCTCTCGCGGGCTATGCTGTCCGACTATAGGAGCTGATTAATCCCTCTCATTAACATGCCACAAGCGTCCGGCCCAGTGACTGATCACAGACCAGTGGCTATTGATCTGCTCTCTCTGCCTCAGGTGGCACGACCTGCTTGTTAATTAACACAGTTTCTGGTGCTGAGAGCCCAGTGATCTCACAATGAGCAGAAGGGATGGGGGTTCTAATGATATGAGGAAGTTACATTGCTATAATGAGGGAAATACATAACATAACAGGAGAGGAGAATTACGTAGATATTGATTTATTTTTTCTGTACACAATGTTTGCTGACTCATGTAGAAGAAGAGATATGTTATTGATTCCTACCTTGGTGATGATTGAAACAATATCCCACAGTGTGGTGTTGTATATTTTCACGGCCATGGTGGTGATAATGATTTATTACATATCCATATTGCATCCTTGTGTCCCCGTAAACTCCAAATAAGCCACTTTCAGGAAGCCAATTTGACTGGTCCAAACCGTCCATCCAAAACATTTGTACTGTGTGTGTGCGTGTGGCACGTCTTTCATTAAAATTTTATGATAAATTAAAAAATCCAAATGAAGCCTTAAGCAGGGGGGTGCAGGAGGGCGTATATAGAAGACTAGATGGGGGACTAGAGGAATGAGGATCAAAGACATTCTTGGCAACGTCCTGAGGGCAACAAAATACACCATTCTGGGCTAAAAACAACAGCAAAACGGAGCAAAAACACAAGTTCCTCAAAAAAAGCCCTCCTCCACCACCCCCATTCTCCTCTCCTTTAGTCTTTCTCAAAAAACTCACACTTTCCGAGATGTAGTGTTTACATCTCAGGGTTGGAATACTCCATTTTGTCCATCAGATATCAAACAGATCCAGCTGAGAAAGAACAATGGAGACCAGGGCAGGCTGCACGTCCCGCAGAAAAAACAGTTCATATACAATGAAACAGTCACAGGTAAATCAAAAGAATCTGCTCTGTGGATTATTCCAGAAAGAAAGTTTCAGAAATACTTTGCCCGAAAAGAAGAAAGGTACTATTCCCCTCCCTTCCTCAGAATTCCTTCCAGACCGTTGAAGGCACTCCACACTGGCCTAGCGGAAGCACTTTTCCGTCCATCTCCATCAATCCCTAAACACGGCAGGCAGAAAAATCCCATTCTCCACAACAAATGGACAAGGTAAAGGTCTGATTTCTTTTTACAAAAAAGTGCAATTTTCACCACTTTTTTCTTCTTTTTTTCTTTTTAGATCCAATTTAAAGTGCATGGATGAGGTAAACTATCTCTTCATAGTTTTAATGTCTCTTTTTTATATTCAAACTTTTTTTTTTCATGAGAGAAAGTCGTTTTACTTCCTTAGTGGAACTCTCTCAGACGGGAACCATTCTGCCTTGTATTTGTTGCATTTGGGACAGCATTCCCTGGACGCTTGTCAAAATCTTGTTCTGGTGTGCTGCCAAGGCAATGCCGATGCGAGCCATGTCCCTGGAAAGACAACAGAGAATAAATCGCCATTAGATCCCCAGTCAACAATTACATACACACACAGCTGACGTCTTGACCCGCATAATGGCTTTTGCAGCCTCCAAGGTTTAATGGCTATATGCGGAATTACACTAGCCAGCACATGAACCTACAGTAATCCAGTGATTATAATACCAAACCAAATATAAAATAATATAAACACTAGGTAAGTGAGAGAGAAGGCGAGGCAAATGAAAATGGAAAATGCTCAATTTAATTTGGCATTCATCTTTTCCATGCTTTCTTCCTTGTCCCACTCAACTCCTTCTGCTAGCTAGCTAACAAACCCCGTTTCTGTCTGTTTCTGTGCTACTCACTCCTGTGTCATGTGAACCACAGTCTCCGGGGTGGTGTAGCCTGCCGCGGTGAAGTTGTCACTGTATCTCTCCATGCCAATGGCCTGCAGCCAGTCCTCTACCGAGCCTACGGCCGTGGACGGCTCGGGGCTGCCTGGCTCCAGCAGGGTGGTGTTGGGCCTGGAAATGAGATGGAGAAGTGAGCAGGAGTCAAGTTCACCATGTTTGGAGGGATGACAAGATTAGATAAATAGAGCGTGGGAACTATGAAACTATGAAAGAGATGGTTGGGGAGAGAAATAGAGGAGTAAAAAAGAAGAATGAATGTGATAGGGCAGTGGAAGCAGGCTTTAGCACACAATTAAAACACAATGAACCGAGCTTCTGTCAATATAGTTTTTGCTGTTTCCTTCCAGAAGCAGATTTTTAGTAATATTAGGCATGCATCCTTTTATATTTGTGTTAAAGCATCATGGGTCCATCAGTGTAAACAGAAATGGTACCCCTTTATAGTATTTTTTGTAGGCATACATGGAACACATTTTGATATAATTCTTTATATAGGTTTAATAGCTTATTTAATTTGTGTTTTAGATTAAGCTGATGGGGCACGTACCCCCTCAGATTTTTGATATATCTGAATTGTTGATATTTTCTCATAAAACTATCTGTCATTCCCAGGAAATACTGCACTAGC
The DNA here is from genome assembly GCA_025447815.1 of Percopsis transmontana. Classification (NCBI taxonomy): domain Eukaryota; kingdom Metazoa; phylum Chordata; class Actinopteri; order Percopsiformes; family Percopsidae; genus Percopsis; species Percopsis transmontana. The sequence goes on from JAOEHI010000005.1 coordinate 3,464,721, forward strand.
TAAGAGCAGTAATGATCCACGTTCTTACGTTGTCTGTGACAGGAAGGAGTGATAGCATGCCCTCTGGTGTGGAGGGACCAGAGGGCATGACCGTGACAGTGTAATATAGTGTAGTATGCCTATATAGCATTCTAGTATGAGAGGGTGATAATACATTAACCTTGTACAATGACCTATCCTCAAGAGGTAAAATGAACCATGGTCCATTTCCCTTGAATCTCCTCTCTATCTCTCTAATTTCCTCTTTTCCTGATAGAATCAGCAGGGTTTGTCAGGTTTAACCTCATATCCCCTTTTATCTGCCCCATAAAAATAAAAAACACACAAAAAAACACCTTGCCAAGTCAAATAAGGTTACTCCCGCGTGTCACTGACACAGAAGAGAAAACAGCACCCACGCACACTTCAGTAAACTTCGCTGATTGTCACAGCTCTCCCTCGCGTTCAGATATCCAGCAGCACACGCTGCCCCTAACGGACCTGCAGAATTAGAGCCCTTTCCCTTTACCAGCCCGCATTTCTGTTGAGCCAGTTCCGTGGGCGGTGCCGTCATTAGAGTCTAGAGAGGTACAGCACCGGGCCCCGCTCCTGATCCCTATATGTTTTGCTTTCTCTCTCTCTTAGAAAATGGACCTTGAGTTGAACCGTGAGAACAGTCCCCAATAAGCGATCTCCGCTCAGTAGGTGGGGATTTACTATTTCTCTCTCTCTCTCTCTCTCTCTCACACACACACACACACAGTCCCCTGTTCCTGCCATAACTGTACAAGCTACATTTACTGGAATCAGTTCTGCTAATTACTCCACCAGGACCCCTTTTCTCTGTGTCCCATTCGGTGAGCGTGTGTGTGTGTGTGTGTGTGTGTGTGTGTGTGTGTGTGTGTGTGAGCCCCTGTATTTGAACGCTCGTTAAACTAAAACAGACTCCCATCGCCTCCCGTCGAGTCTGTAAACACGTGTGGGTCAATCCTACACATCGGGCTGCTTAAGAGTAATGGTGTCAAAGCTGTAAGGTCGTGTTTGTTTTTAAGAGTGTGTTACGTCGTAATTCTGTTAAACGGCGCTCACTCCTCAACGCACAGTTCAATTGAAAAGACTTTGCAGAGAAATCCATTATGGAAGTTTTTCTGTGTTGACATATACAGTGTTATTGGTGGATACTATTTAAGGGGTCTGTATGCCAAAAAAAAAAGACGTGTGTGTGTGCAGATTTGTAACTTTTGGCAGTGGGCTGGAGCGTTGTGCTACACATCCATGTACACATCTATTGCATCGTAACCATCCTGGAATGGTTGGATTCCTCCCTCACTGGTCCCATTCTAATGTTTCATCCACTTCTTTACCCAAGTGGTTTTCAGGCTAGTTTTTCCTTGCCCGATGGGAGGAATAGGTGAAGGGGGGTGTCGTTTGCTTCCATGTGAAATGTGGGCCTGGGCGACTTGTGCGACTTGAGACTGTAATGTGATTAAGGGCTATATAAATAAAGTTGACTTTTACTCCCTACCTCACAGCGGTCTCTCCCCCGGTCCTCTTCAGGCTGTTGGGGTTGCGGATCAGCTTGTCCAACATGTTGACGATCTGTCCAAACTTGGGCCGGTCGGCCCTCTCCCTCTGCCAGCAGTCCAGCATCAGCTGGTGCAGCGCCACGGGGCAGTCCATGGGCGGGGGCAGCCGGTAGCCTTCGTCGATGGCCTTGATCACCTAGAGAGGCATAGGGAGAGAGGGGGGCATTAGAAACAGCCTTGCCATATTAGAGGATTATTTATGCACGCTTCTATTAACAATCCCTCCAGCAAGCTACAACTGAATAGTCATACTCTAGTTATCGTAAGCCAACAACATTCTGTTGGAATAATGACAGCAGCATGTCATCAGGGTTAACTAAGTTATACATTTCATAACATACATTACCTATTAACATATAATTCAATCCTCAAAATAATTGCTACATACCATAATAACAACCTACATACCAGAAAAGTGCTTAATTTCTAAGAGCTGATCTAACAGAGCTGGAAAGAGAACTATTATGTTGTCATGGAGAACTTCAGATAGTGGAAGTGTTATGATGATTATGATGCCATCACTTACATCCTGATTACTCATGTCCCAATATGGCCGCTCGCCATACGACATCACTTCCCACATGACGATGCCGTAGCTCCACACGTCACTGGCCGACGTGAACTTCCTGTAGGCGATGGCCTCCGGGGCTGTCCAGCGAATCGGGATCTTCCCTCCCTGATTGACAGATTCCAATGAGTATAAATTCCCAGATGATACTCAGCGACACACACACTCAGCGACACACACACACACACACACACACACACACACACACACACACACTCACCCTTGTGGTGTAGGCGGCCTCAGGGTCGTCCTCAAGGACGCGCGACATGCCGAAGTCGGACACCTTACACACCAGGTTGCTGTTGACCAGGATGTTCCTGGCCGCCAGGTCTCGGTGGACGTAACTCATGTCTGACAGGTACTTCATGCCCGAGGCGATGCCACGCAAGATGCCCACCAGCTGGATGACGGTGAAGCGGCCATCATTTTTCTGCAGGCACAAAATGAGCAAAGTTTCAAGGAGAGGATTTATTACAAGAAATTGGAAGTAAGCTTTGGGGAAAGTAGAGAGAATTGGTGCATTCATTGTCCTAATCATTTGCAGGATTCAATGTGTTTAACATTTCAGCACTCTGTTTATGTTTAGCGAATGCTACAGACCAGTATCTTCTTAAAAGCGTGAATACAGCTGTAGTGTGGGGGGATACTAGAATGTGGGTGAAACTGTTACCAATCTTTTTTTGCCACACAGCATTAGGTTGATCAAAGAGCTTATTTGCCAGAAACGTATTGTACTCATTTAAGAGCTTTGTGAATGAACACTTGTAATATGGGGGGATAACATTGCAAAGATAAGATGAGATCGACACGCTACAATGGTAAGCGTATCACATGTACACGCACACACACACAAACACACAAACACACATACACAGACAGAAATGCTTGACTGACCCTCAGGAATGCATCCAGTGATCCATTCTCCATGTACTCTGTGATAATCATTACTGGCTTACCTAGAGAGAGAGAGAGAGATAGAGAGAGAGGAGGAGAGAGAGAGAGTGAGGGGGAGAGAATGAAAGAGAGATGATTATGGAGGTAAACGATGCACATCGCATCCCAGCTCAGTGGGGGGGTCTCGGGGGAATGTCAGAGCGTGCGTGCGTGTGTGCGTGCGTGCGTGTGTGTGTGTTAGGCCATCCATCTCTGTCCTAGGGTGATTTAATTAACTGTGTTAGGGTTGCCCTCTCGTCCCCCCACTTTCTCCACACATGCAGAGGCATCTCCTCTGAAACCCACCAGTTCACCAGTCACACACACACACACACACACACGCACATTGAACATATGCTAATATGTAATGGTGTTTCAGCACACAGACTTTGCCCTTGTTCCCCTCACATCTGTCGTTCTCCTGCTAGTTTCTGCCTCTCCTTCTTCTTTTGCCGTCTCACACTTCTCACCATCCCTGCCACTCCACCGTGGCCTTTTTCACCCCTCTCTCCCTCTCTCTCTCTCTCTCTCTCTCTCTCGGGAGCGTCTGTGTCTGAGCTGGGGGGCTTGTTGAGGGGAGGGCACACCTTCCCTGGTGGGTCTCTGTCTGTCTTTGTCTGTCTCTCAGGGATATGGGGGAGAGGACGGGGAGGGGGCGGGGGGGGGGTAGAGAGAGACAAGGGTGGCGTGGGTTTTTGTCCCCTAGCGCTGGCAAGATGGTGCCTAACCAGCCATTGCAACAACACATGCTGGAGAGCAGCGCTAATTCCTCCAAGAGCTGTGTGTTCCTATCGTTCCGTTTCGAGGAGCGCGGTACAGGTACATTACAAGATTGTGTTGCCGACACAAGATTTTAACGGAAATGATTGCCGGTTGGAAAGTTCCAGAGGCTTGTCGCTGAATGCCTGGAGCAGCAGAGAAGTGAATGGCTCTGCAGCGAAGGTCCTTGAAGGTGAAGTTCCATCCCTCCACAGCAGGCCTCGCCCCATGCCAAGAGGCCGTCAGTCACTGCCTTACCCACGGCGTGATTGGCACGCCATTAATTACAGGGCACTTCGGCAATGCCTCAAAAGAGGAAGTGGAGCTAAAGTTGGAGGAGGGGGCCCTCTTTGTCAGCC
>JAOEHI010000005.1:3480279-3491442 GCA_025447815.1 Percopsis transmontana
ACACACACACACACACACGCACACACACGCAGACCAACAGCCCCTCCCTTCCAAGTATCACCCTTGACTTCAAAGTTGGTGTGCATTCATTAATTGCCCTTTGAATTGATATCAGAGGGTCACAATAAGAGTGTGAAAGGGAAAGGGGGCTTTAATGAAGCATAGAGCGACTATTCATTTGCAGATAACTATGTGTTCATGCTTGGGTGGTTGCATGCACTTGCTAGGGGAAAAAAGAAAAAAGACAAGAGCGGGAGGAATATGGACGTGGAAGAGGGAAAGAGGCAGGGCAGAGAGAGCCTCGGGGTAAGGGAGAGTGATCTGGTGCTCGCCACTTGCCCCTGTGCACCCCCCCAGCCCCCCTTCCCCCCTGATGCCCAGGGACACTGTGAGTGACACATTCTTGCTCCCGACATGCAAACAGACAGACAGTGTCTGGTGAAGTCCTCTTCCCCAGACACTTGGCGTAGGCTTCTACAGCTATTATAAGATCTCATGAAAGCATCTGATGCTCACTGCTTCTCATTGGGCCCCTTTGGCACTGGAAAGATGGGAACAACAACTGACAACTTATTAAGGTTGTTGTGGCATGTGAAATGTGACACAAGGTGCAGAAAGTGACAGGGATCGCCTTCAGCCTCTGATTCTGTATGGGGAATTTTTTTCTTTCCCGGATACACTAATATCAATCAAGTATATCAAGTATAAGAAATCTCTTATGGGACATTTAATATAAATGACATTTCTTGTGTGATAAAACCTATCTGTATTGGCAATATTTCAGTTCCTACTTGTAAAGCTATGTTTTAAGATAACGAGTTGTGTCACATGGATAAATGTTTTATCAGTGAGCGCTTCGCCCCACTGATCCCAGGATCATGGATAGATACTCTAGATAATGGTGATGATAGACAAATGAATGCTAGAAGTCAGAAACTCTCTCCATAAACAGGATTATGGCACTAAACACACACACACACACACACACCTCCTAAACGGTCATCCATGACATCGTCTAACTTGCGGTTCTTCCTCTTTCTGTCTTCCTCTTCCCCTCCACCTTCCTCTCCTCTCCTCCAATGCTACTCTAATCTCCTCTCGTCCGTTGGCACAGGTTCAGGGCTTTGCCAGACATTGTATTTTGCAGCACACCGCCCTTTGCCCAAGTGGCAGGGAGCGCGTTGGGGTGGGGGGCGCCAAGTTCCTCATCCACTCACATTATTTACACAAACAAAATTCTGCTCTGTTTCTGTGACAAAGCCAGCTAAATCTTTATGGCTCTTTCATGTATTGTCTGCCCACGGCTCCCTTTTGTTCCCTGGCCATCAGCCTGGGTCCTGGGTACAATGAGCCCAGGAGAATGGAGGCAGATTGGAGGAATGCGCCTCAATAAACCTAATTATGACATGATGACTGCGCTCACCATGGTAGGGGTTTTTCAAAGATCCCGGGTTTATTCAATTAGCCCTTTCCAGGATCTCCTTTCACCAAATAAAGTTATCCCTTTCACTGTTTGCATTGCAGAGTGGAATGTGTGTGTGTGTGTGTGTGAGTGTGTGAGTGTGTCTGAGCTAAATGGAAATGTCTTGCCCCTCAACAAGGCTCCTCTGTATCATCTGGCTAATTTCACCTAACTAAGTATTCCCTCAGAAAGATACACTGTGAAAACACAAAGAAGACAGGGGCGACTTGGCGGGGCCACCAGAACTGTTATAATCATTAACTTTGTCTCTTACCAGTTACCATAATGTGAGGAGTTTTGCTAGGCACCGCAACAGGACTCAGTCAGACTTATCCAGACTATGTATCATAGGACTGATGCCAGAAGAAGTTAAATGAAACTCAAGCATTTTTCATGAGCAAGTATGCCGCTCACAAAATGAATGTCAAGGTATGTTGGAGTTTGGAGTACAGTAGGCTAGTAGGCTAGTGGCAGTTTGAAACTGCCTTAAAACTGAAATGATCTATTGCATAACGAATTTTGATTTAATATAGGCTACAGTAGGCTATGCTATAGAATATTCGAATTATGTTATGTGGCTATTTTTTTATGTGAATTTCACATTACAGAAATCACTTTGCTTTATTTCTCAAAGCAAAACAATATTTCTAAACGACTACACACATTTTCCTCAACAAATGAGCAGAACAAATAAGATCAAACAATGAATACAAAGAACTCAAAGGCTAAATCAATACTAAACGATTTTCTGCTTCGATGTTTTGCGAATTTAGTTTCTCCCTTTTGCGAATTTAGTTTCTCCCTCGAAATATGAGCAACGTTGATGGTCCACTTTGAATCAACTTTGAAGTAAATCTATTCACAAATTGGTTGACATTAATGTAGACTAAATTGTAAGGCTGAAGAAAGTGGATATATATTATACGAATCGGACGCAATGCTGATGCTATAGGCATACCTGCACGTGCTAATACAGATCTTAATTATAAACTTATAAGCAACATATAGACTTTCTTTGGGCCTGCGCTCCGAGGAACACAGATAAACGACTGTGCGCCGCGGGCAAAGAGCGAGAATACGAGTATAGGAAACAGAGGGAGAGGGGCGGTCTCGCTCCCCAGATGAAAGTGAGATGAAATAAAAGAGTCGATTTAATCTGCTTGAAGAGATTTGGCGAGTGAGAGGGGGTGAGTATTGGAGCTGTGCGCATGACGAGTGGCGAGGTCCCATTGTGAAGCGCCGCTCGAGGCCAGCCCGCCGCTCTCGGGGGAGAACATTGGTCCCCATTCACCAAAGCGCTCTTTAATACACTCCGTTCGCCATTAAATGTGACATAGCACAATATCCACATCATTTAGAAGACATTATTAATGTTCAAGAGGGCAAGACGGGTCTCATCAAAGATTTGATTATAGATCATGCATTTAGACAGGTCAGTATTTTTAGGTTATACATTTTAAAGCGCTGTGAGAACGCTATCATGTTGTAGCCTAACTGACCTTTATTATTTAATAGTTGAAATTAACGAATTAACTAATGAAAGCCATGGCATTAACTTTCCAATAACAAATTACCCATTAAGTTAGTGCTGTCGTGTTTCTTCTCTTTTTATTTATTTTTATTTAGATTTGTTTTAAAATATGCTATTACAAACGCACAAAATGGCTAGCCTCATTAAGAAAGCAGAAAGGTACTTTTAGTGCCAATAAACTGTTGGTAGCCTATAAGACCACAGAAAAGTTATTAAAACAAATATATTTACCATATAGGCTTAACGAAGAAATTTTTTACAGGCCTATATACAGCCCAGCATCTACAAAAAGAATAGACCTTAGGCTAGTCATATGCATGCTTGCGCGTGCATTCGTACGTGAGTCGATTTCAGAGGCTTTAATTGTCATTCTGAAAAGCAGTCGGCTTCTTTAGCCGCCCCAAAAGAAACATTTTGTAGGTGAAACGGCCATTTTCCCTTGGTGACGCTCTCTAAACCAAACCGGCTATTGGCGTTCCCTGAATAATTCATTCTTCATTGCCACCCCATAATGTGTTTTCTGGGGCTTTTGTGGAAGAGCTCTCCTCTCTCTTTTCTGTCTGAATTATAAACAGGTTGCATTTTTTATGGCGACCAAGCTGCTGCTGAAGCCTTCTTTTGTCCGCGCGCAACCGAAGCGTGAGCCTCAATAGACTCTCGCGCCTTTGTCTCCCAAGTTCATCCTCAAGTGTCCGATTGTGTGCGCGAGGCCCGTCTTTGTGGGAGATGGGACTGTTGTACAAATGTTTGATCAGCTCATTTGGGGACATTTAGTCTCGTCAAACTTCCCGTCTCTTTCTCGTATTTGTTACTGTCCCTATAGGTGCAGAGAAAGAGTTTTTAAAAATGTCTTCTGCACACAATCAAGCCAAGAGCCCTCATAGCCTACCGCCTTTTTATTTTGGCCTCAAACCAAAGTAATATTAAACCAAAAAAAAATAATTCTACATAGTAGGCCTACTATATGAAAAACACTAAAAACAAAAACGCGCCCAAATCGACCTCAATATAGCAAAATCCAGAAAAAGCTAACATTTTAGGTGATGCTTTATTATTTATTATATAGGCTAGCATTTGACAAAAAAAATGACAGTATAGTTCTACCTTTAAAAAAAACACGTGTTTTCCACTGACAAGCACGGTCTGCACCCCCAAAAGACACGCGAGCACGCACACATACAAACAAACTACATGCAAGCGCGCGCATTCCCCTTCCAGCGTAAAGCCGTCACCTGCTGTTTGATTTACGGTAATGTCTCATGGGAAAAGCATTAGCTAAAGAGATATGGTCGATAAAGAATTCCTAACAAACGAGTGCACTTTATGACCGCGCCGACAAAAGAGGACACCCCCCACCTCCGCCCTTTTCCCGCACCAAACAACTTTACAGGCGCTTAAACTTCACGCAGTAGCCTAGGCTAGAGGTTAGTGACATTTAAATAAAAGTTCACCATAAGACTTCAGATCATTTGCAATATGCTCCCTTCGGAACAAGGCCTTATTCAGAATTTGCAACAAAAGCCTGCTGACTATATGCTGAATAACAGTGTTTATGTTGTCTGCACTCAGTAGCAATCCAGTAGCCTAGAAATAGTGCAGTCAACAGGTTGGACCACAGAACAACGGAGATCGACACAAGGTTTTCGTCGACACAAATGTTTGACGAGTTCACTCACATCGGTCCCCTAAGATGCCTTCTATGCTGTGCTTGGCTCGCCGGTCGCTTTCCTCTAATTCCTTCTTCTCTATTTCATCGTCATCGTCATCGTCATCTCCTTTCCCTCCAAACTTACTCCTCATGATGCGACTGATGGAGCTCACTGAGTGAAAATGAGAAGAGCACGAAATAATAATCAAAATAATTTCACATATAGGCCTAAACTATAACCTGAATATTAATTAATTTGAAGCAATATTTATATTTCTTCACAATAATGCTACTTATTTTATTAGGAACATCCGTTAAGAAATGAATATTGGGCTACTTTGATCTCCAGTCCAAAATACACACAACAAAAACATGAGGCGTAGAATAACTTGTTGGCATTCGTTTCTTATTGTTAATGAGTTAAGGATGTAATAGAGCCACGATCAAAAATATGGGAATTACACTCCTGCCTGCTTGTAGATAGACCGGGCAAGCTTGGCCAGTAAAATTCTTAATTTTTGCCTCTTTTTACCTGAAGGAACGGTGTTCCGGTCACATATGCCATCCTTCAGTAATTTATCCCGAATCTCCCAGCTAAACATACCCGGGTTCTCCCGCTTGTACTCCTCTATTCTCTTCTCTAAGTCCGGCGTTGCACCCTGCTGTAAAAAAAAATCAGAAATAATATCGTTTATTATCTTTGATAAGGCCTATATGCATAAATTAATAAATACAAACTGATATAAGGTATAAAGTTCTTGTGCAAAAGATAACGAATAGCCTATACGTTATTAACATTATTTGTGTCTCAGTGGGCTAACTTACCTTGGGTTTGCTTCCACCGATAGCCCCGGGCCGAATAGAGCCAGTTTCCTGATACCGACAGAGGATTTTGGACACGCAACCATGAGAGACCCGTAGCTGTCTGGAGATGACGCATGGCCTAATGCCATGGTGGGCCATCTCAACGATTTTGTGTCGAATGTGGTTGGGAAGTGGTCTTCCATTTATGAAAACTCCCCCGAGTTGGTTCACTCGGCCTTGGCCCAAAGGGGTAGACACTGGAAGAAAACAAAACTGTCACCAAATGTGTCTGCCCATGCCATCATGTCACATGAAACATAACCATGTAATACATTTACGAATACCGTCCCCTAATTATTATTGACGTAACTTTTGTCAAGAGTCAAACCATAGGACCATCGAAAAGTTTTTTTTTTTTTTAGCGTAGGCCTACATTAGCCTTTTAGATATAGTCTATTAGATCTATATTATATAAACCAAACTTATTAGCAACTTTGAATACAAATTAAAATGTAATTTTCTTGCAAACTGTAAACTATTTATGTATATTTCAAGTTTTATTAGACAGCTTAGCCTAATTAAGAAGATGACACAAATATGTCAAATTAAATAATGTCAAAAATCTAAAAAGAGTGCATTTAAGTACACCGCATCCATAAGCCTATTTGAGTGTTTGAATAACACGTCAAAATGCCAGGCCACTTTTTCCTTTATTTAAGTACTGGGCAGTTCTTCGTGGATTTGTCTATATCAAAATATATTCATGAAAACAAGAAGGCCTACGTGCTGAAATAATGTGTAAGACATGTAGCGGATTATATAACGGCTTTAGACTTCGAACCTATGTTCGTGGCAGGCTATCCTATAAAGAAGTGATAATTTACCTTCTAGCGGAAAGCCGCCGCGGGGGTAGTTCTGGGCCAGCGTGGGTCGCATCATCCTGGGTAGTGACCCCGCCAAAGTTGTCATACCTCCACGACCCGACGCTATATGGATGCCTCCGTTCCCGGAGGTTGTTCGACAAACGGTGCTGGATCTAAAATCTCAGAAACGCCTTGTATTACAGTCCCTGGGATGTTACTTCAACCACACCAGTCTACTAGACGTCCTGGGACGACCGCGAACCACAGCCTCACGAAGCCAAAGTTACAAAGAAATACAGAAATATAAAAAAATAATAGCTGTGGGGAGAAAAGTCCTTGTGTCTCCAATCCGAAAGCTTTTGAAGACGTGGTTGCCACAGCGATTTAGGCAGATCTGAGACACAGGCTGTCGCTGTTATTGTTGTTTCTTGACATACGTTCAAAGTGAGGGAAGATGGTCAAAAGTAGAAGATCACTTATTAGTTGCGCTGCGCTTCTCTCTCCCCGTCAAAGCTCTGAGCTGTGATTGGCTGCAATGCTGCACACGGACTGTAACGGTGAGAAACGATTGGCCGATTGTAAAAACTTTCCTCCAAAGGGAAGATGTCACACTTTTGCTTAGGACAGGGCCTGATCTAGATAAGAGATTTTTCTTTGACAGATGCGTGTTTCACAAAAATACGCTCCAATCGTTGATCAAATGTTTATCTTAGGAATCCCTTTGTAATTTAATCATGAAACTGTGCTTAACAAAATAGCAGACTTAAGTAATGTGTGTTAGGCTACTATATGTCATTTTATGCGACCTCAATTTGTTTTCACCCCATGGTCTCATAGGTCCCATAGCGCAAATGTTGCCAAAGCAGGTCCAAATGCACCTTAAGGAATTTATTGAGGTTCATTTCATTCTGAGCCACAGCAAGCTGAGAGCAGTCTGATGGGGGACGGTGTGCCACAGCAGGATACGACGCCAGGGCGGCCGTAAAGTGCGTCTAGCTATTTCGCAGTAGTCCAAATTTAGTCAATTTATACACAATTACTAATTTTGTCACTTGTCAACCAAGGTGCGCGACTTAATACGAATTTGCGCTTCTTTCATGGCTTTCCAATCCTCTTTACGCATAGAGTATCCTGGGTCATAGCATCCTTCCGTTTGTAATCAACCACTGAGGCAAGGCTAATGATGCTGACCTTTTGAAATTAGAAAAGCATATGGAGCAGGGAACATGCCCCTTCCTCACACTTATATATGTTAAAGGTGTTCCTTTATAGTCCATAAAATGTCAGGTGTGCTGATCCTGAAATTATAGCTCTGTTATTTGTAATGCTATAACCCCGTTTGATTAAACGCAAAACAAAATGCCAACTTTAGTCGTTTTATTTTTGTTTGCACGCAATATCCACCTCCTGCTCACGAGATTTCACCTCAATTTTAAGTGCTATTTTATCTGATGCGTCCTGCATGCGCACGATGGGCACCTGACTGGCACATTTTAACCAACTTTTGATTTAACGTCGGTCAGATCTGGAATAAATGTCGCGCACCGGAGGTTATATTCACAATTTAGATCACATCTAATTTAGATCACATCTAAAGCATGTTACAGTAATAGCGCATATTGATAGGGCTACTGATACCATTGACCATCCTAGTATCTAAAGTCCTTTTTTTAAATCCTTAACTATGATAATGTAATATTAGACCTAATTATTGATTCATAAAAACTATAGTAAAGTACATTTTTAATCTGTCATGGTAGCCTTCAACACTATAAAAATATCACATTAACGGACGAAAAGTTAGAAAATGTTGTCTTACGGCTCAAACGAGAGGAACCGGAACGACTTTTTTCATGTTTTCACTTACCTGCAGAGCACGGGACACAGCGGGGGAGTTACCTTGGGCAATGGCTATCCATTTACGCAGAGAATACCCCTCCTTCTTATGGGATTCAATTAACATTTGACTCGTTTCAAAAGACCCTTGAAATTATGCCTTGATGTTTAACCGCGCATCAACAATAGCCGAGCGCTGGGTTTAAAACAAGTATGACAAACGATGACTTTTAAGTGCTAAAGACACTATTATACTCATTCCTTGAGACGATTATTAGTTTAAACGCCAGACAGAAACTCGGAAGATAAAATCAACGATTTCTTTGTTTATGACTATCTGTGTAAAGACACACATATCACCGGTTATATCCGCTATTTTCCTTCTTCGTTTCACATCACAAACAAACAAAGACCTTGTAGAGGAACATTTTCTATAGTATAGTACCATTATATATTAACCCCATTTGGCCAAACAATCCAATGTAATGAAAGTTTACACGGCCTGAACGTTTCACATCATAGTCCATAACATGTTTAGTGTCAGAATAAAATAATTTCAGCAGCTACTATGAGTTAGAAATAGTGTGCGGACTAAAATTAACAGTTATTTTTTTTGCACTTTCACACACAAGTAGACCTATTAAGTTATTCCTAGTGGTGACTCTGGCCAAAGGGGGAAAACATCAGTCTTCAGACGTGACGATTTAGAGGGTCAATGAGCTTATTGAAATTGGATATTATAGCCAAGAAAACAGGGAGACGAATGAAAAACAGAGAGAAGCATGATGCATACCTCGGCCTTCTCAAAAGCGACACTGAATCTCCGTATCGAATCCATTACCGGAGGATGAAATTCAGAGTCAGATATCTCGCTTGATGAGAAATAAATTAGTTGCATCACTTTCACTCTGCGTGGTGCGACAAACAAAGATCTTTCAATGTATAGTAGCATTTGTAGTTTTCATTGCATACTGGGCTGAAAGACTAAGTCACAAAAAATGAAATCCAGTCACAATAGACATTTGAGATATAGGCCAACAGGCCAATGTATGCACGGAATTTAACACTGCAAAATGATATTCTGTGATTCTTGTAGCCTTACTTGTGTTTTCATTAAAGTAACATTAGGCCCCCTATACCTATTAACGCCAAGATGACATATGATTTTAGGTTATTTAATCTATTGGAATTCTAAATTCACCAATCTAGATAAAATAAATAAACAATAAATAAAAAAAGTTTTATAAGGCGTCAAAAGTTGTGACTTAATGTAAGAAAAAAAGTGAATCGGGAGGTTTCATATAGGCGTAGCCAAACAGTCGTTATGGTCCATATAGGCCTACGTTCATTCTAACAAAATGTAGTCTACTGTAGGTCCCTACTCTGTATGTATAAAATCAGATGCATTTCCCGAGTTTAATTTGATGTTCCTGGTTATCATCGTTAGTTTGTGAAACGCACATGCAGGAAATACATTTATTGACGTAGTCTAACTTCATACACCTACTTCATTGGGGAAACCATATTTGATAATAAGATTTATTGTTTTATATAGCATATCCAATTTGAGTTATTGTCCAAACATGATCTCCTTGAAGGAAAGGAGACATACAATTGGGGCAGGAGGGTTTTGGTGGGAAACGTCGAATAGGCCTAACTTTTTCCTCTTAAGTTTATGTGACATTTCAAATAAACCAGTTTTAAATCTGGTACATCTTGCTGCCGTTTCAACAGTCAACTGTAGGTAGTCTATAGACTTGGGCCTTAACCGGGTGTTCAATAGAATCTGTTTGAGTCTATTCTATTAATATAACTCTTATTATAAAACCCCTATATTAGTATGGCCAACAATCTTAAAAATACAAATGGAAGAATATCGTAGCCTATATGCAAGTTATAATCAGCAAAGAGCCGTGCTAAAACGGGTAAATTAAAGCCCTTTATAAGCACTCAAGACAAACACAACAAGAGCACTTGAAGTTTACGCAAAACGCATTTGAACTCAACTCTCATCGTGGTGGCCATTTTTATGCAATACCATTTTCTCCACTAGAGGGCATAGGGCACACAGTGGAATGTTGCCGTGCCAAATCTAAAATATTTCATTTAATTTCCAATAATTTTATAGTTTAATCCACATGACAAATCTGCCTGCTTTCATTTTTAAAGTAGAAGTTTATAATTTTTCAGTTTCTATTTTTCTATAAACAAACAAATAAGTGTCCCATGTTCCGAGCAAGTTCAATAAAGTAATGCAATATTTTTTACGTTTTCTTTATTACGGAAAGGTGTTTATGTATGTAAAACAGCACATAAAGAACATTTCTCTGTGCAAATACATTTGGTACCTTAACAACAACCACATATTCTCATAAAAACCTAATAACATTTTCTAGGTAGGCCTACTCTCAAATAAATACAATGAGCTGACATTATAGATACCCTATTACTTGTGTCAAATAAGAGGGTGAAAGTGCATCATCTTATAATGTAGGGAAAGATTCAACAGAATTAAAGCAGGCATTGAAATCATTTGGGGAAGGTCCGATTAGTTTGTTGACTTTAGTTTTTTGCCATATCCCCAAGGGTTAAAATGACAATGTGCAATGGAACTAAGTGCTTAATCCCTGTTAGTGTCCATGTCCGCTCCAAATCAACACGTTCAATGCAGTGACATCAAGTTATCACTAGTTGTCATATTTGGAGAACAATATAAATAGTTGTTTACAGCAATAACCGGGATGCTGTAATATAATCCACTGAATTTACAAACAGTGAACAGTAAAATGACACTAATCTCTTGATTACTATACTTTCTTATTAAATGTTTTGTCTGGCTTAGTTTTTCCATGTCCAAGTCCGTCTATGGTATCTATGTAATAGTGTGCTTCAGATTCACCTTAACTGAGCTGTTAATTCCCTGATAGACTGAAGTATTCAGTATCAGGTTTTATTTGATACCATTCCCATGTGTTCTATTATTTAATACATTTGAAGGGTATTCTAAACCATACACAGA
>JAOEHI010000005.1:3501034-3512865 GCA_025447815.1 Percopsis transmontana
CTACCTCACCAGGTCAGTTGAAATATTCTCAATTACCCATTAGTTCACTGTTTTACTGCTCCAGCCTAGATAAAATACTGTTTTAACAGGGGTTATGCTATTAAGTAAGTTGTTAGATGTTAAGTGTACATTTGGCTGATTTGTGAACCAAACAACTGTTTTGGATGGAGCTCAAATATGGCCTCTGTTTAGTTACTTCTCTCTCACATCCTGATTCCCTCCTCTAGCTGTGTGAGCTACGTTCCTGAGCCAGAGAACTCTGCACTGCTCAAATGTGCCCTGAACATCTTCAGGAAGTTCAATCGCTACCCAGAAGCTCTGCGCCTCGCCCTAATGCTCAATGACGTGGAGCTGGTAGAGAACATCTTCACATCCTGCAAAGACATGTAAGCTTTGTGAGAAACATTCTTATAGTCCTAAATTCCACACATCACTGTTTCTGGAGGTGGAGGTGACCAGCAACACAAGCTCCATAGTTAGAAAGTCAGACGAGGAAAGTGGAGTACAGGGCTTAACGTGCACTGTGCCTGAATAACAGCGCGTGGCCGTTTTTAGATTCGAAAAAAGATTATTAGCCCTACAGTATGTCTATGGAAAATATTTGTGCATATTGTTTTTTAGCTGTCATGTAGCAAGCAAGAATATGGCTATACACTGTATATATGTGTATATGTATATACTGTATGTATGAGAGAAAGAGATAGTAGGATACAACCATAATTATCCTTACATTTTGTATTAATCAAGACCTACTTTGTTAATAAAAACCTTTTGTTTACACTGTGGCTCAGTGAAGTCTCAGCTCCATAATACGCGTTACCACGATACTTTGAAAAAGCACTGCAATGAATAGGCTATTCATCGTCGTGATTATTTTTTAGACTAATTTGGCAATCGTTTGACAACAGTAGGCCTATTAATGCCGCATACTGTTTAGAGACCAACGGAGGAACGATTAAAATATGAAAGCTATTGGATAGGCCATTCTTTGTGGCTTTGAAAGTTGTGCTTGGACTTGGATACAATTACCAGACTACAGTTTCTGACTGAGAAAGGGTTGAGTAGTCCGAGTACATAAAGCATTTAGGCGTTTCAAGTTTATGTGAGGATTCACATTTAGATAACATTTGGTGTTTGTGTCTTTCTGAAACGGGTCGCTACTTGCGATATGCACCGCAGCTGTTGTCCATCTGGCTTGTAGCCTAGACCTACAGCTCGCTAGGCTATGGCTTGGCTTCACTTCACGGTGCCTTTTCTTTTCCAAATTGATTTGTTTCCCGGAGGCAGCAACAGTTCTACTCGTACGTAGCTGTGAGCCAAGCACTAAGCTAATGGCGATCACTAATATAAAAAATGTCTTTAAACTTTACTTTGAAAAAAGCTTAGAATAGTAGATATGGAGAGACCTACACCATATTTAATTTATCTGCAGCAGAGGAAAGGGCAGAAGTTTACGAGGACATTTCAGGTCAGTTGCTCTTTAAGGATTGGCTACAGTATGTGGCTGGAAGCGGCTATGGTGAAAGCAGCAGGCTGTTCAGCTTTCCCTGCACCAGCACCTTTCACCTGTACTGTAATCATTTACAGTACAGGTGAAAGGTGCTGGTGCAGGGAAACCATATAACATCGTCATCGATGTTATATTATATTAAACGCGTTCCGTCTGTGTTGTCATGATCGAGAAAACTAAACTACTATGTTTACATATTTATTGTTATTTGCACAGATGTATTTTGTCAAACAAGAAAGGAAAACCTATTTGCACTCTGTTTGTTTGCTCTGTCTGTTATTGTTTTAAACAACTGAAGAGGTATTCTCAGAGATGTGTATATATTTAAGATTTTTCCTTTACATGTTCAGAAGGATAATTGGTCATCTTTGTGCTCTGTGTACCTTGCAGAGTTATCCAGAAGGAGATGGCCTTCATGCTGGGTCGCCATGGCATGTTTCTGGAACTCAATGAGGATGTAGAGGACTACGAAGACCTGACAGAGATCATGTCAAATGTCCAGCTCAACAGCAACTTCTTGGCATTGGCCAGAGAGGTAAACTAGAAGGAGGACAACAAAGTACACCTTCTTATGAATTCTATTGGGGAAACCTGCCATAGTCGATAATTGACAGGTTGTTAATGCAATACAGTATGTTTTAGAATGTATGAAATGAGTTCATAAAGACTTGAATAGTAGAGAAATAAATGTAAGGAGGAAACAAGGAGTTTCTAGACCCTTTTGGAGAGTGGGAGCTATGCATGCATGGATGGATGCATGGATGGATGGATGGCCAAGCCAGATAAGTGGGAGAATGGGAACAGTGTGACCAGTGGAGAGAGTGTAAGATGGTGTCATGCTCACCCAGTACTCTGGACAGTTGGATGGAAAGGCAAGAATGACACTGAACAGGATAATGGTGCATAAGTCAAGAGTGGGCGATTGAAGATAATGACTTAAGCAGGCTTTCTGTTTCTGGCCATGACTCGGCAAGTTTCACTGTTATTAATGGTCTCATGCTGTCCTCAACAGTTAGACATCATGGAACCCAAAGTCCCTGATGACATCTACAAAACCCACCTGGAAAACAACAGTGAGTCAACATATTGTCTGGGTGTTCATGAGCACAAGCTTTTTGCATGTGCTTGACTGCTTTTTGACCGTATTACTGTGTATAAATCCAATTTGTCTCAAACTGAAAACAACTTGCCAAAAATCGATATGTTAGAGGGGCCCTGGGGTGTGTTTGTGTCTATTGACCTTTTCCACAGTGTGGATGAAATTCCAGACTAGCGTGCAGACCTTATGACCCCACCTATGGAAGAGCTTAGAAGTAATAAGTAATCTTGGGACCATATTATTGTAAATCTTGAGCTGTAATAACATGTAATTAAAAGCTGTTTTAGCTGTATTTTGCACAAAAACCTCTAAATTGTTTAGCCAATATTCTTGTATACCAGAATATATTATATAATGTAGTCTATGTAATAACAATAGAGGAATGCTGAGAATATTCTGAAACTAGAAGGGACTGAGTAAACTGCATCATGTTCTGTTCACCAGGGTTTGGTGGCAGTGGCTCCCAGGTGGACTCAGCCCGCATGAACCTGGCTTCCTCCTTTGTCAACGGCTTTGTCAACGCAGCCTTCGGGCAGGACAAGCTGCTCACAGACGATGGCAACAAGTGGCTCTACAAGAACAAAGACCATGGTTAGACAGCACAAAGCTTCTGGCTTATAGGACATAGAATGTGCACCTTGAGTCCGTTGGTGCTAGCTTAATATCCTTGGAGGGGTGCACAGGACAGATGTGGTCCCATGCAAAGACATTGGCCACTCTACTCTCTGTTGCTTTGGAATGGCATGGCTAAACAAGATGTGTGTTGTGGCTGTGTGCGACTACAGGCATGTTGAGCGCTGCTGCCTCCCTGGGTATGATCCTGCTGTGGGACGTGGATGGTGGTCTGACCCAGATCGACAAGTACCTCTACTCATCTGAGGACTATATTAAGGTACATACTCAATATCAGTCACTAAAGCTTCTCATACTTGCGTTGTCCTGCCCGTGCCCCATATATAACCCTGTTCCAACTACCTATGCAGTCTGGTGCCCTCCTGGCCTGTGGCATTGTCA
This sequence comes from Percopsis transmontana, assembly GCA_025447815.1. NCBI lineage: Eukaryota > Metazoa > Chordata > Actinopteri > Percopsiformes > Percopsidae > Percopsis > Percopsis transmontana. The sequence goes on from JAOEHI010000005.1 coordinate 3,504,658, forward strand.
ACTCTGGGGTGAGGAACGAGTGTGACCCCGCCCTGGCCCTGCTGTCCGACTACGTCCTTCATAACAGCAACGTCATGAGGATAGGAGCCATCTTCGGGTAAGGAGGGTTCCCATGTTTAGTCGTGGAGGTCTGGGAGGTGAACGTTGTCATGACAGCAGGAAACCAAACGAGCATTGTGTACTGGGAATGGAATTGCTGTCATTGTACACCACCAGTCTGGACTCTCGTAGCCTATTGTCTACTCTCTCTGTTCAGACTTGGCTTGGCCTACGCTGGCTCCAACAGAGAGGACGTCCTGTCACTGCTGCTCCCTGTTATGGGAGACTCTAAATCCAGCATGGAGGTAAGTGTGCAACACCGCAAGAGAAGGGATCCCTCCGTCACACGTGCAGTCTCGCTGTAGCGCGTGTCTCTCCTCCCAGGTGGCGGGCGTGACCGCCCTGGCGTGTGGCATGATAGCAGTAGGGTCTTGTAACGGGGACGTCACCTCCACAATCGTCCAGACCATCATGGAGAAGAGTGAGCAGGAGCTGAAAGACACATATGCCCGCTGGCTGCCGCTAGGCCTGGGACTCAACCACCTTGGTAAAACCCAACTACACTAGACATTGTTAGACTGTCGCTAAGTCATAACATAGTGATAACATCGTCATAACATCGTCATAACATAGTGATAACATCCTCATAATATAGTGATAACATAGTCAAAGTATAATGTAGCTGTTAGCTGTTCTGCATTATCCTTTGGCACACATTTCTTGGTCATGCTGCTGTATTAGCGATATTTCTGTCTTTTCCTGGCCCTCAGGTAAAGGTGAGGCCATTGAGACAACCTTGGCAGCACTGCAGGTTGTCCCTGAACCCTTCCGTAGCTTCGCCAACACACTGGTGGACATCTGTGCTTATGCAGGTCAGTTGGACATATTTTTTCATGTAGCCGTGGTAGGGGCCAGTGCTACACAACTCCTAACTCCTGATGTCTTCTTCTGTGACTGACCATGTGTGTCCATCCCAGGCTCTGGAAATGTGCTGAAGGTGCAGCAGCTGCTTCACATCTGCAGTGAACACTACGAGGCCAAGGAGAAGGAAGAGGATAAAGACAAGAAGGATAAGAAGGACAAGGAGAAGAAGGAGACCCCCGCTGACATGGGCTCACACCAGGTACAGACCCTCCATACAATACAGCAGTGTGGTTTTACATTAGCTAACGTGTGCTTACAGGGCATTTTCTGTCCTCTCAGGGTGTTGCCGTTCTTGGTATTGCACTCATCGCCATGGGAGAAGAGATCGGCTCAGAAATGGCACTACGGACATTTGGACACCTGGTTGGTACCATAATTGTTATGGTTAATCTTTTTCTTGAACCCCACCTCTGCCATTCTTTTAATTTGTATCCATATTCCATTATTCCTCCGTTGTGCTCTTCTGTTGGCTTTCCTGTTTAATTTGCATTTTCCCCAGCATGCACGCACTGTTAATCTTTCACTTTGTTTTAGTGAAGAACCAATGTTTTCGGACTTTATCTAACCCGTCTTTTTTTCTCTTCCGGTGCTCTAGCTGCGGTACGGTGAGCCCACCCTGAGGCGTGCGGTTCCCCTGGCTCTGGCTCTCATCTCTGTGTCTAACCCTCGCCTCAACATCCTGGACACACTCAGCAAGTTCTCCCACGATGCAGACCCTGAGGTCTCCCACAACTCTATTTTTGCCATGGGCATGGTGGGCAGCGGTGAGTAGCGCACAGTAGCAATAATTTAGGTTACTCCATCCTGTCTGTAATATTATTGTATAATGAAAAAGAAATACGTTTTTAGGGGACAAACATGAATTCTCACTAAAATCTATTAAAATGATTAATCTATGACATCAGCAGGTGTCAGCTTTTCCCATTGTTTTAGCAGTATATTACATTAGCATAATTAAAATATGCTGTTTTCATTCATAAATGCCTCCTGTTACCTAGGTTGCCATGGCAACTCTAACAGACATCATTCCCTGCTCTCCTCAGGCACAAACAATGCCCGTCTGGCTGCCATGCTGCGACAGCTGGCACAGTACCACGCCAAAGACCCCAACAACCTGTTCATGGTCCGACTGGCACAGGTGGGAGGGCAAGACAAAAAGCTTTATGTACCAGACACAAATGCACTTTGTCTGTGTGTTGATTACTTCCTCTTGTCTGTAACACTATAGGGTCTGACTCACCTGGGCAAAGGCACGTTGACATTGTGTCCCTACCACAGCGACAGACAGCTCATGAGTCAAGTGGCCGTGGCTGGACTACTCACTGTCCTTGTGTCCTTCCTTGACGTCAAGAACAGTTCGTCCATTTTCCCTCTTTCCCACCATATGTCTCCAAATTTTACAATTTAGAAAATGAACTGCTTCTAATGGTGAATAATGCCATAACATACAGTGGAAAAAGGGACAGTGCCCCCCTACATGTAGGCTGTACTGTGTTTTTTTTTTATATATAAAAAAAATAAAAATTCTCACTTTTTTGTTAAAAAAAGTGAGAATTGTTAAAGTAAAGGTTTTCTTATGTTAATGTTGCTCTCTTCTGGCCACTCTTTGCATTACAGTAATCCTGGGGAAGTCTCACTACGTTCTCTATGGACTGGTAGCAGCCATGCAACCACGTATGCTGGTCACATTTGACGAAGAACTCCGACCCTTGCCTGTATCTGTCAGAGTAGGACAGGTAAAGCCATTTGCCTTATATTATTTTCCCAATTCTTGCTGGGTGTATCAGATAGGGATGGTGGGGGAAATTAATTAATTGAGTATCGTGAAACTGTGCTTCCCTAATTTTTGTATCGCCAGGTTGACTAAAAATGTATCTTTCTTTCTTTGGCAAAAAAATGTAAATGCAATCTTGGTGGGAACAAATTAATGGTATTGTCCACCAGGGGGCGCAATGGTCTATTTGCATCAACTACATTGTGTTCGGTTTTCATTATAAAAAATAAAATAAAAATGGCAGAGGGACCTGTAGAACCTGAACCTCCTCATTTCAAAGCAAACGTATGTTAATACTACGCTTCAACAAAAATCTTAATTGTCTTTTTATTTTGTGTGGATACAGGCTGTGGATGTCGTGGGCCAGGCAGGTAAACCCAAGGCCATCACAGGTTTCCAGACCCACACCACACCAGTGCTGCTAGCTCATGGAGAGAGGGCTGAGCTCGCTACAGAAGAGTATATCCCTGTCACACCGATCCTGGAGGGCTTTGTCATTCTTCGCAAGAATCCCAACTATGAAACTTAGGCTGACAGACCAGGCCGACAGACCATGCCTCCTTCTCCGTTCCCTGTCCCAGTTTACCCTTTGCCTGCCCTTATTCATTGCCCCATCATTGGCCACTTCCTGTATCTGTAAAGAAAGCCCTCTGTGACTCTTTAGTACTCATTCTTCACTTGCTTATTCCATTGCTGACAAGAGCCAGACAGGCCTACCTTTTGGCCCCTAAAAATAAAATGTTGTGCTGCTCCATTGTTCATTAAATATGGATAGTTGGCCTCTGAATAATTTGAATAAAATAGGGAGAATAAACTAGGACCTCTTTCCGCATTATAGTTTTCTTCCTCTCAGCTATGATTTAAATAAATTTATATCAGAACCATCTTTTCTCTGTTTATCTAATTGACTAGGGGTCAACTCTACAGAAGAAACCATTCACCACGTTCTTGGGTCTGACTTACTTAATTGCAGTCCACATCAACAAACTATTCCCCTTGTCTTTTGTAATTGGAACATACGGAAATTCTCTTTATCCAGTGTTTTTGTGTTGTTTTTTTATGTTACTGTATAAGGTTTATTAAAGAAAATTAATAAAAACGTCATGTCCGCATTGTGGAGTTGTGATTGTGTTGGTCCTTTTCTGTGTCACTAGTTTATATTTTGAATTTAGTTTTAAACCTAGTCATGCTTACATCTGAAAATTTGATTAACACTATTAAACTGTTAGAATGGAGTTAATTTCAACAAACGTGGGAAACTTAAGTTATATTGTTTTATTCTTGAAAGAATTATATGAATATAATACTCAGGTACGTAATATGGCCATCTGATTGAGGTATTTGTGGAGTAAACTGCTGGCAAATTTAATTCACTTGGTGGTAGACAGTTTTGTCTATCCTTTGTGGCCATAGTATTTTTTGCTATTTATTTGTTTGTGTGGCCTATGTAGCTCTAAATTCATATGTGATGCTAAACCATTATGTTGTTTTCAAAATAAGAGCCCAGAGTAACGCATCGCGACATAAAGAGAACAGTGATTACTTGCCAACGTTATCACATGATGGGATTTTGCCGGAATTACCTTGCTACCGGCTTCCGGGAAGATTTTCCGTCCGTCCGGCTCTGCGGACTCAAGGAGAGAAAGGTAACGCCATGGTCCTTAGTTATTTCCCTATTAAATTACTCTTTTTAAGATAAAAACTGTCAGGCCATAGTTGTATCATATATCGGATGGACTTGATATCTTGTGGTTTACATGTCGGTATAAAAATATATGTATCTGAAGTCACTTTTATTAGTGCCATCTGCTGCTATCCCTGCTGTGTTTTCGTGGATTAGCAAGCTAGCTAGCTAGCTAGCTAGTTAGCTTGCTGCTATTATTTCGGCTAGCAGACGACGTGGGTGTTCTTTCTTTACTTTAGCTAGCAGGCTAACGTGAGATTAACAGACATTACTCCATCCCCATTTTTTTTACTTCTTCCCTTGTTTGACAGATTGCTATCTGGCAAAGATGTATAATATAATTTATATATATTTTAAACTTTTGTTAATTCAAACCACACCGAAAATTACGCCGCTACAAGGTAGCCGTTGGTTAGCAGGCTAACGTTGTAATGTTCTCAAACTCAACGGTTGTGAAATCGGTATCTCTAATGGTACAGTAGTCCCGTTTTCTGGAAAATTAAAGCTCGTTTCTTGAAGTTACTCTATGTACCTTTTTATAAAGCTGTTGGCTGTGTTTTATTGTAATCAGAGATGCAGTGGTAACTTATTCATGATTACATGATTTTATTTTACGAGTCAAAACTATTCCCTGAGTTTGTAATCGTGCTTTTACGGTGAGTGGTTGTATGTTGGTTATTAGTAAAACAATTTATAAAAGTGTACACATGTCAGAGGCCTCCTTGAAGGCTGACGTTAGTTGATTATTCTATAGAGCACATATTGAGACCCTCCCATTGGAGGATGGGATCAATTTGGAAACTAAGTGACACGGCACTGAATGTTGTCATCGCTTTATTTCGGCTTTGAGTGCGATTGTAGCTGTGTTTTCATGGTAGCTATAATTTTTGCAACAGCCTCCATTGCACTAAAGCTGTGACTGAGCTGACACGTGTACTTTTGATGTCCGTAAAACGCTAATGCTTGGGTCCTAAACAAGTGTGTTTGTAGCCGGGTAGAGCTGATTTCAGTTGTAAATGTCACGATATTGTCTACGGTCGGTCCCTTGTATTATCACTTAGATTAAGTCGCCAATGGTCGGGGCGAGTTTAGCTATTGAATGCGAGGCTGCAAGGCTAATGCAAGGCTAGTCGCCTCCTTAGCTGACCGGGCTCATTCATTTTCACATGCGTTTATTCTACTGGTAAGGGTACCTGTATACTTCTCTTTAGTGTTTTAATATGTAACGGAGTGTGCATAGCCACGATCAGGTGAAGTTTGACAGCCGGCAGTACTCATGCAGTGCGCGCGACAAAGCTCAAAAAACCACGTGGGAATCCCAGATATGGGCCCCGCCAGGGTGCTTAGCAATATGGCGTAGCACATCTACGTCGTATTAATGGATTTTAATCATCGAACAACATTGGGCATTTTTCAGTGTATGTATGTATATATATATATATATGTGTGTGTGTGTGTGTGTATTTATGTGTAGAAATTATAACAGAACCTCACCAATGGACAAGGTACCTTGCGTCATGCATAGACAGCCTGACACACCCCTGTGTCACGCATACCGAATAGCGTTGTTGGACAGTATTTGGATTTGTTGACTATCAGTAGTGTAATATCTGGCATTATTGTTATGTTTGGGTTTTCTTGGTGGCATGTAGGAATAATCTGCATGTGGCCCATAATGCTTTTTTCACACAGTGGTGCAGCAAGTTATTATAACTGGATGTGCCCACCTTTACATGATCTGTCTCAGACAGGCTGTCAAATTAGGGTGGTAGCTAACTTGTATGACACTGGAATATTTATTGCTTGGCTGCATTGCATTTTTACAAGCCTTATACGTGTTAACAGGGAGAACACAGACCAGGTTGTGCATCTGAGATGATGTATAACTTGACTGGCTCTTTGGGGAGAGGGACAGGATATGTGCATGCAACCGCCATCTTTGGTGTTACGTGCTTCTCCCATAGAGTTCTATTCAGGGTTCTTTAAGTGGTCTCTCTCTTTTTATAATGTTGCCGTATACACTTGGCAATCTTGCAAAACTGAGAAAAGTAATTTGGTACTTTTTTAAAGAAAGCAATATTGTGTGCCCTATATGTTTGAAAGGTATGGATCAAGTAACAGGACCTAGAGATCTAGTCCATGATTCATTATAGGTCTCTGTAGACCTAGTATCTTGTATCCAAATCTTCCGCGCTGTAGCCCTTTGCTTAGAATTCTCCTTGTGTATTGCAAGCTTTATACAAGTCTGCACTATACTGCACTATACTGATTTGCCAGGCCACAGAGAAATGCACTATGTCTCACTGTTGCTCCGTTCATGAATATCCATTGTTCTTTTGTTGTTGGTACTTGTTGGCAGTGTGAAAGATTTGGTGTGATGTAAATTGAGCATGTGTGACCATTTTGATGGTGACACACAAATGAGTAACTTAAATGTTTCCTTGGATATGACTGGAAACCCGTTGTGGGGGCAGGATGGTCTAGGTGTTGGACTCCCAGCTGGAAGGTTGTGGGTTCGAGCCCCAGAGTTAGCCTAACTGTAAGCATCCTTGGGCAAGATGCCTAAACCCTATCTGCTCCATGTAATAGCAGCATGTAATTGTAAGTTGCTTTGGATAAACGCGTCTGCCAAATGATCTAATTGTAATTGTTTACGCTACACCAATATGGTTACATGAGTCCCAGACCACCTTCAAATCTGCTTGGGGTGAATAAGTTCTCAAGACAATTTCTATTAATTTCCACCTGTTCTATATTTACAGCTGTCTTGTTATGATTGCATAGCTTGAGATGCATTTCTAAATGGGGCCATATAACTTACCCCTTTGAAACTCACGCAGCAACCTGGGTAGAGTTCATGTATGCCGTTGTTGTAACTAGTGTCAACCTGGGTTTTACCCAGGTATAATGCTGTTCGGCTACTACTGTTTACTGTTTGCAGGTTTCAATAAAGGATTTTTGAGCCTAGAAGTTGTGAGCTGGGGAGTCAAGAGATGTAGTGGCACGCGTGTATAAGCACAAATGCATTACAAAATGTCAGTGTGCAGTGACCGCATCTCTGATCGTATTGTTTTCATTAGGTGACTGAATAAATAAAAATCGACCTAATTATATTAGTCAAGGAGTGTCTGTCCAAACAGACCTCACTGTCGTCGACGTTGAATCTCCCGTGTACACAAACGTCGGACATGACAACCGTAGGTATATAGGTATATCTAGGTACATCAAAAGTTTTGGGAACAAGAGCTTGCATAACAGTGGTAGCAATGTGTTTAAAGCTTAGCCTCCACCAAGAAAATGTCTGCCGACATAGCAGGAGGTTCAATGTTTGACTGGTGATAGGGCTGGAAAATAATTCGATATCAATATATTGCGGTAAAAAAAATTCTCTAAAGGTGATATGATTTTTCAACACATTTCCGATATTTCGATATACATTACAGTGGTCGCATTAACGAAATATTTTCGTAATTGACTTTTTTTTTTTTTTTTTACAAATAGTGAAAAAACAGATGGCCGTCCATTTTGACAGAGTACAACACTGAGGGTGATCGCGGGATCTACCGTAACTTTAAGTAATTTATGCCAGTGTTTCCCACAAATAGACTAATTTGTGGCAGTGTGCCACACAAATAAACACCGACCGCCACACATTGCGTTTCGTTCTTTATTCATACAGTCTATAGTTTCGTTATATACATACATACACTCCTAAAGGATTATTAGCAACACCATACTAATACTGTGTTTGACCCCCTTTCGCCTTCAGAACTGCCTTAATTCTACG
>JAOEHI010000005.1:3526506-3551323 GCA_025447815.1 Percopsis transmontana
AATAGGTGAAGTAATTTAGGCTACTAATTGTAAGTCGCTTTGGATAAAAGCGTCTGCTAAATGCTTAAATGTAAAATTTAAAATTTTGGAGAAGTGAGCAAGAATGAGCCAAAACATGCAGGTGTTCCCTTCTTATCCGGCAAGATTCTGATTTGTAGCAACAGGCAGAGTAAATGCCTTCTTACAATTGGTTAAATCTGATGCAGAGGGCTGATTGTACTCGAATTCACATTTTTATGTCACAGAAAGTATGTAAATACTGACCATTATTAACATGCTATTTAAGTATTTGAAGACATGCATAGGCATAGTGTCCAAACCACCCAACTGGAACAGAGGGAAGAGGGACAAGAGGAAAATTAAACACTATTAGATCATTGACTGCAGTCTAGCAACCTCTCCCATCTCTGACACTCCCCAGCCTCTCCCAGAATGATAGCCAGCTCTCATTTCCCTTCTCTTAGCAGTGAGCATGAGTGGAGCACTGGCCTGACTATGACTCAGAACATTTGTCAAGGGCAGTGATTATACATGGTGTATATTATGACTATAGGTATGTATGGATATATAGGCTAACCCATCTTGTAGGCAGGGCAGACTTTAAATGATCTCAGACCAGCACAGCAATTTTGAGATGCAGTGTAATAAAAAGAACATTGAGGACATGAGTATGTAATCCGTCAGTACTCTACATCAGCACTTCCTGGAACTCGTATTCTTAAGGCTCTCTAATGGCCTTACCTTTCGTCTGTATTCCTGGATCATCTTCAGTTTGTCTTCTCCACCTTTGTTCTCTTCCCTCTGTTCAATACTGCTGATTATCCTCCAGGACGCTCGCCGAGCACCAATCACATTCTTATAGGCCACTGATAGTAGGTTCCTCTCTTCCACTGTCAGCTCCACATCCAGGCCTGCCACCAATTTCATTGACTCTACCATCTCTGTGGAGGAGGAGGAAGGGTAATATAGCCTAGTCATTATTACGTCTAATTAGGACTGTTACCTTGAGAAGAACCCATACTGCCATTGTGTTAATATATAAAATGAAAGTACTCTATTGAACAAAGGATGCTCAAACACTCACACGAATGTACATGCAAATAGATAAGTGATGCATCTTTTCACAGGTCTTCCTGCAGTGGCCAATAAATACACACCCTTTGATAAACAGAATAAAATGTGGTTACATTATGTATGCCACATAATTCTGTCAACTCATTTAAAAATCTGTCAAAGAACAGGTAGATGAGGTGAAAAATAATTAAATGCAGAGAGACTGAGTGTGGGAGAGTGGGACTTTATATTGCCTTAAAAAAAGGAAACTGTTAAATAAATCACACCATTGTTCTTTCAAGTGTACACACAAATGATATCAATTATATGTTGTTAGGCAATCAAATGACAGTTGGAGCAATAATCTATTTTTAGCTGCATGTGATAATATAAATTATGCAACTACTGGCTTTTTTGATGGCATGATATTGCAATCTTGCTGTTAAAAATTGGGTATATACTGAAATGATGCCAATAGGTGGTTAAATTATCCCAAACTATCACTAGTCTAATACCTAATAGTTCATATAAACATGGCTCTAAGTGGAGCCACGTTTGGTGGCAATTGAATTAGTTGCAACTGAAGCTGGTGTACCATCTCTAGCTCTTGCGACTGCTGATGACTGCTTTTTCCTAATAGAATGCTTTGCTTATGCTGCCTGTGATGTATGGCCATTTTAGCTAACGTACTAGTGAGAAATGTAGACTACTCAATGCAAGTCGCTCTGGATAAGCATCTGCTTGATTACTAAAATGTAAATAAAAATAGAAAAATAGCCCCTCCTTCTGCAAAATGTCTCAAGACATGCAATATATTTAATCAATGAACTGTAATAATCAATTATTTAATACTGAATTAACATTGTGATGTACCAGCACGTAAATCATGAATCAGTCCGGAAATACACCCAGTGCAAATCCCATGAATGACTCATAGCACAACACACAACGTTACTGGGCAACATCTCACGCCCTGTAACACTAGTAATCACTGCTGGCCATCTAAAAACAGCTTCAGCAGACCTAGTAATGATATAACGGTCTGGCAAGAGGGCATGGGGAAAGGAAAGAGTCGTTTTTAACCAACGATCAGTGCAGCATGGATGCAGGGTAACACCCCAGAGAATGAATAGCTGCCCTCCCACACACTGCTAACGCACAGCCTACTTAGCTAGTTACTAATCAGCTAATGATAGCAAACCAAATTAATTAGGCCTCACTGGGCACAGTTGCAAGCCAAACAATTATGCGCTTTTAGGCCAAATGAAAAGTAACAATTTCGGGAAAATAGGTGGTGGCATCCCTTGGATAACAAAGCAGTAGGACAAGCATCAAGTTATCTATTCTCATGCAGGGAAGGCAATTCTGACAGCTCACGCTCCAGTAATCCGCCATTTTGTTATAGCTCCATCGCTAACATTAGCCAATGGCAATCATAGCTAATCACTTTCTCGCAAATTCAAGACGGACCATGTGTTCATTATCAAATTAGCCTCGGATTACTTCTAACAAGGACCATAAAATAGTTGGTCAATTGAGACTAGGTGGCAATATATTTATGTAACAAAGTTGGCATGGCTATATAGCCTTCTAGCTAGTTGGCCAGCGGTAGGTTAGCTCGCTGAAAAAAGAAAAAAAAAACAGTGGCGAACAGGTCCCATGCAGAGAAACGCTAAAAGTGTGTCTTACCATCATATCGCTCTGCCTGCTCGGCAAGTTTTGCCTTATAAACTGAGTCCTCCCGTTCATCCATTGTGTGATTAGCTGTATCTAGCGAAGAGAGCTATTTAAAATGCCAAATCTAGAGCAAATCGCGATGGTATGTCAGTCTGTCGGCGGTTCCTAGAAACCAGCGTTTGTTGAGTAGCGTTCCACCCCACCGGCAGCACTGCACTTGGATGGAGTAAAGATGGCGACAACCTCCATCCGGGTACTGCACACACGCACATGAATCAGCCACCACCAAAAGAGAAAAGAACCAGAACCAGATGTGAAAATATCTGACAAGAACACCGGGAATTGAGATCACCTGAAATTACACATTGACTACGTTACCGTGCATAATTCCACTATTATTTACAGTATCGATACTCCCACTTTACATGTTCCAAGTGATAGCGAATGAGTATTTGTATCCTATATGCATCGTATGCATATTCTATTATTAATAATATTGATACATTCCAAAAAGTGGAAGTGCATGTAAACGTAGCTGTCTGAAATGCAATGCAGTTATTACCACAAACCATAAGTCACAGATGCCTGCAGCACCTATACAGCAAATATGCACCATATTTGCTCGTAGGTAATCATTAACGAAGAGAAAAGGCACACAATGAAATTTTAAAAAATTGTCATAATTCCACTTTATTTGCTATCATGTATATCTTAACAAATTACATGCTACCGAAATAAAAAAAAAGTTATTTAATTTGCCATTAAAGATTAGCTATAGTGTTATAATAAAATGGTACAATTTTGATAGTAAGACAATTTATGTTGATATTTTGCCGCCCTAGCCTCATATAAGAGGAAATAAATGACTTAATGCGAGGTTGCTAGAAATACTTCATAATCGTATGATTGGTTATAAAAATTCTAACACAGCATATCAATGTAAGCACCTGGCATCACCGAAACGAATAAAAAAATGCTGAGATAAAACTTTATTGTTTATGGCTAGTTCTGTGGCAAATGTTAGAATTTAACACCAAAAGCTACAACTTCCTGAAACAGATTTTTTTTCTTTCTGGATGATAATTACAAAGGGTATAGACTTAAAAACAAAGCAATTTTTTTAAATGTTACACAAAACGTGTGGGAGCTATCATTGATACAAAAATACATAAGGAAATCGCCACAGATGAATCAAAACCAGGTTTTAAAACGGTTAAGTGCATTCTATTTAAATATTTCCTCTCAAAAAGCTGTGGAAAGCCACATTTCGCTTAATGTTGTTATAGCGCCCTCTAATGTAAAATCAGTGATTAGGTTGGCACAAAGATAACCTTGCACACAAAGAACACCTCAAGTTAAAACTACCACAGCTTCTCAGCTCACAGATCAAATTTATGAATTACCTGGTTTAGTTTTCAGCAATGTTCTAGGCAAAATTGACTAATTCAGTGCCAAACAAATTGTTTAATTGTTTAATTTGCATGATGAGTGCGACTGATTGTCAGATGTCAAAAAATGAAATCTTAAAAAGTAATACATTTTTCTTTTCATCTCCTATTTCCCAATTATTTATTATGTTTACAGGGCAGAGGGCACGGGAAGTACACAGCAAACCTCTGGTAGAGATAAAATAGTTTAAATTAATGTACTGTAGGATAGCATCTGTAAAAGTTACAGCCAAGATTACCACAAACATCAGAATTTAGGGAAAGGAGGCACTACAGAGAAAGACGCTAATAAGGAGGAAGTGAATAGAGGCACAATCAGAAACAAGAAATTGTCTAAAAAGTCAAAAGTACAGGTAGCCAATAAAACCATTTTCTCTTCTTCGTGTACATTTGATAAAATCAACAGAGTGTAGTGCATTTTGCAGTGGTATGTTGTATATTTAGTGACAAAAGTACTAATATGATAAAACACGGACAAACTTCATTTGTGGACATGCACATGTAAACAGATATGACCGTAAGACTGTCCTACTGCCCACATTGCATCAAATTCTCCATGTTGAGCCCTAACTGCTATTGTGCCCTAACTGTCATTGTCTGTGTCAAAGCCTTTGTCACGATGTGGGCAGTTGGAACAAAAACATAAAAAATTGCAGGGGATGTACTGTATTTTACTGCTTGATGCGCTGACGTGACAGGTCAACTGCAAGTCTGTTTATCCATTTTACATTGCTTAATAACCCCTCTTTCATGATGTAGTCGGTAAACTTAAATGAAAACGCTTTCCCGACAAAATATGCTATATGAGTGCTAAGAACATATAGGAAAACTTACTGAGAGTTCAGAATGTAATTACATAACACATCATTTTATAAAACAATGTCACTTTTTCCTTACAAAAGACTACTTCGTCATTAAATGGGTGGGTGGGTGAGTGGAGTGAAGGAAGGGGTTTTAAATGTAGTGTCTTCATCTCAACAGTCAAGAGTGTAATGTGCATTACTTAGCGAGACCAGTCATTTGCACAGTCCTAGCTGCTGGTCTTCCGTCAGTATTGTTTTCTCAGTGTAGGTTTGGTATGAGGGGTCTTGCTGGTACATGGTCTGTCGCTATGTGCCTGAGGAGCGACTTTAAACTGCCCCGGGTGACCACCTGTTTCTTTCCTCTCCAAGACCATGCCCTCCTTCTTTTAGAAGTTTGCCACAGATAACACACCACCCTCACTACCACAGGCACAATCTCTTTGTGTGTGAGCAGCTCTAATCCAGGTGACCATAACAGCTCTGCGATTTAGAGCTCCTGAGCAGGTAATGACATTGTGGCTATGGGGGATTTTGCGCTGGCATCTCCCGGTGGCTGTCTCTCTCAAACAGCTGAGATCTAGAACATCATCGCCCCTCATATTTGTGGCCAGGTTCTATGTCCACCTCATTTGAATGCACCCGTTTATTGCTCTGCCCTTCCTTTTCTGCACCCATCATGTGACTGGGAGGCTCCTGAAAGCCCCAAAACAAAAACCAGTGAAACAAAGAATGCTGGCAGTGGATGAACACGATGACATAAAATAGAATTGTTATCCATTATACCCAAAAACTAGAAATTAAGAGGAAGTGGCACTTTCTTTGGAGCCAGGGTGAAGGCTAAAGGTTTGTGTGTGATTCCTTTATACAGGAATTGTTATCCATTATACCCAAAAACTAGAAATGAAGAGGAAGTGGCACTTTCTTTGGAGCCACGGTGAAGGCTAAAAGTTTGTGTGTGGCTTCAAGGGCAAGGGCATGTATCTAGTGAGGAGGACATGTGGTTAACACAAGGTCCATTTATCTGTTGTGTTCCAGAGCGTACAGTCCACGTTGAGAGGTCAGTTAGAGGGAAAGGTGATACATTCTGAGGGGTGGAGGTGGAAAAAAGACTGTATCCAAGGGCCTCCAAGTGCCCAACATGTTATTTTCACTGATTCTCTCGACCTGAACAGTCTGCAGGTGACTACTGGAGCAGATACGTGAATTTGTGGGATAATAAAATAATTGACATTGAGGGACAAAAACTGATGGAGGAGTAGGCATGGGTCTAATACTAGTGTCCGGAAGTGGGTGTGGAATCTCAGCTGAGTTCATCCTCAGGGTTGTGCTGATCCAGCAGTTTGACATGTGTGAAGGGAAAGTGGCCACGTTTGCCTTTACACTCGCCTTCCCACTGGCCGTTGACATTTATCTTGGTCACCTTCACCATGTCGCCCACCTGAGGGGGGGAGGAAATAAACAGAGAGACGAAGTGAGCGGGTGATGAAATGTCCAAAACCTGAATAACAGGTGCCAACAGCTCCTACCCTGGACAGGGAGAGGAGTGGCTAAGGTTGTGTCACAGTGGATACACAAGGAAGCTAAGAGATAATTATAAAGTCCAAACCTAGCAAGGGTATGGACATGTTCAAAGGTTAGGTTGTGCCATTGTACATTTGTGTTAACACAGCTGTGAAGGGAACAACATGGAGTGCTAGTATCACTTCCAAGAAAACCAAACCCACTTATCTTAACTTATCTCAGAAGTAGACATTTTTTAAAGTAAACTACAAAAATGGCCTCCTGGTGCAGGACAAGTCCGCACAAACAGTTACTTGAGATATTTTAAGCAGCACGTTCGGCCTTTGGCTATGTGCACCTAAACCTCTAATAACCTGGGTATTGGGGAAGGTACAAATAAGCTGAGCCCTCAAGGAACTACTGGACTACTAAAAGACAGTATTACATTATACTTCCTTTAAAAGTTAGTGGGGTTCTAAGATAAGACGGGACACGAAACACTGAGCTAATTATTAACGGTGCTGCACTGCCTTGCTGAGTCATACAAGTGGCTCTTCGGTTTATACTGTGGAAAACAAACATCCTCCCAAAAGTCTGCCAGAAAATATCAGTGCAGGTGGGTGTGGTGCTGAGATCTGCTCTTACAACATATTTTCCTCTAAGACAACTAAATAAAATATATTTATAAATATAAACAGGACACATTGTATCTTCTAATTATTTTCAGAACTTTCCTCATAAATAATTGGAGAAGTATTACTAGCAGTGGCCATGTTGAATCACTAGAGGGCAGAGAGAATTAAAAGAAACCCCATGCGTGTTCTCCGCAATGCTTGTCCATACAGGACATAGGAGAATGATTAAAGAAGGCCTGACTGGCTACTTTGCTAGTTAAGCTCCCGTCTCTGCTGGACTTCAGGCTTCACAGAGACCAAAGGAAATGGTCCCGTTCCCAAACACAAACAATTTCCTTCCCCCCAAAGGCCTGCTCCATGGGAGCCTCACTCCTGCTTCCGGACAATTTTAACGGCCCAGATGCAGTGGCCGCCGAGCCGAGGCAGGGAGGAGAGGTTCATAGCAGTTTTCACATCCAGGTAGTCCATCTAGCTAGATCAGATAGCGCTGCAAGCATTAAGACTGCAATTAGGCAGGTCAATTGGTACGATGACTTCAATAGACTCATTCCTGACAACAGGAGAGATGTCAAATGACAAGACAAGACAAGCAGACAGCGGATTGAGCACACTGACCAGGAATCCTTTTGCGTTAGCCCCCCAGCTCAATAAAGTACACCATGGATAATGTTTCAGTATATTCTTTGATTATGTTTTGACCATATGCTCATAGGTTCCTCCTCTCTGAACTTCCCCCTTCCCTATAATTGACTAAAAACACAAGGAGAGACCAACACTGTCCTCCAAGCCGATTATAGTTACCTCTAAGGCCAGAGCAGTCTTGTCATAAGCATTGGGCACCCTCTTCTGTATGGCCCTGGCGTGCACAGGTCCATTCTGGAGATTTGGGAGCGGCGTAGGCTGGGCATACTGGCTGGGGTCCCCCAACAAGGGGGGGCCGGACTGGGCTGGAGAGCCATCGGAGTTCCCTAAAGGTCCCATTCCTCCGGGTGTTCCCCCTGGTTGGCAAGCCCCTGCCATCGAGCCGGGGGATGCCGACCGGTACCTCTCCACATATGGCACTGGAATCATCCCCGCACGGCCTTCGGAATTCTGAGCGTTCCACCACTGTTCCTCTGGCTTCTCCAGGACACGGAGAATGTCGCCCTTCCGGAAAGGCAGATCCTCCTCGTCATTGCCGGGGAAATCGAACAGGGCTCGGACAAACTCGTCTTCCAGGCGTTGAGGAGGACCTCCGCCATGGCTGCCACTGTTGGTACTGATGAAGGAGAGGTGTTTGGATTTGTTTATGGGTTCTATCAAGGTAGTGGTGTCCAAGTAGTGGATTTTATAGAACTCCAGCAATGCATGTAGAGCGTCAAACTCCTGGTCCCCGATACGGAACCTTTGAGAGACCAGACCTGAGAAAGTGAAGTGGAGGGTGAAAGAAATGTATTGAGAAGGGGAAAGCCAGAGCATATAAATATTGAGAAACAACTTATTCTATGAAGGTTTGAAGATTAAGACCTAGTCTGTTTAGGAGGCAGATTGTGATGCAGGTTATTTCCATTATGACCAGAAAGGAACTTTCTTTCTTTGTTTAGCATTTCTTCCTCTATATTATAATTATGGACACGCTTTCTATTATAAAGGCCCACGAGACAGTTGCAAAGAAGCCGGTAACAGTTGTTATTCTGCCATTATAGATAGTGAAAGGCACACGTTACTATGCATCAGCCATCCTCTGGTGCAAGTCATACAAGAATGGTCACATCAGCATCTAACGCTTTTAGTTCTACAGGCACCGAGACATTCAGACTCCATGGTCCCTTTTCTTACCTGGGCCGGATTGTCGGTTGTTACTAATGCTGTTGATTATGTAATGCGATACTTTGGAATTCTCCGAAACGGAAAGCACATAGTCGCCGGGGCTGGTGATGGAGTCCCTGACCAGGAACACCCCGTGTCTCTGCCCTTGCAACAGCGAAACAGCCTCCTGCCTGCTCAATCGACCCCAGTACCAACTACTACGGTCCTCTGCGTCAAAATTGCCGGCCATGATCCCCACTCCAAAGCCGAGGCTTCACAGGCCTTCCCTTCGTTGCCTCCCGATATCCACAAGCAAGCCTTCAACTCATACAAAAACTTTAGCGCCTAGAACACGTTTGGTAAACAGGCGACATCCGCAACTAGCCTTTGGTCATCAATTCTTCAATGCAGAACCATAAACACGAATGCTGTTGGCCTATTCTTCGCCTTCGATTGTGATATCTTATGTCTTGATTGTATCATATGTTTTAGCAATGAAATTATTGCAACAATCCAGCCACAGATGACAACTAACTTCAAAAACTGAAATGGCGGATACGGGGAAACAAAAAAAGACCCCACTCACCGGATGTGATGTATTGAAAGCACAGCCACCGACGGCACGGCCATGACCCTCCATATTGGTACGGTGATTAAAACGTCGGCTTTTGTACGGTTAACAAGACCGTAGAACTCTGGTTCGGATGCGCATATATAAATAGGCTTTTTTAATCAATACCAAATCGATCAAATACATTTCTATTTATCTAGTTTGTTAAATAAACTCATGGATGCATGTTTAATATCTGACCACTAGATGTCAGTGAAGTATCATTGTGCAAAAAACATTTATCTATTGCGCCATCAAGACCAAGTCGCCGTCGGGCTATTTTTTCCGGGACAGGGAGGAGGAGGCGAGGCAGACTTGAAAATTGCCAGGATAATGAATCACCGACCAAATGTCAAACAAATCATTCAAATTCAGTGTGCTCTAATTTGAAACATGATTGCATTAATATAGCTCAACTTGGTATTGACTGGCAATTTCTAATTGTCATGCAGAAATTACCCCTAGATAAAGATCGATCCAAGAGATGTCCCTAAATATATTTATATATATATATATAAATTAAACTCATCTGAATTTTCTTATCAGATGTAGAGTCATGGTTTTCAAAGATGTTAAAAATACAAGTTTTTGTATTGTAGAATTTATTCATATTTTATGGAACAAAAAAATCATGTGGCTTTATTCATATTGAAAATAATGCACATTGTCAAGTTATTAACACCAATATATGGAATATGGAATGGAAAGTGTGTTAAAGAAAGAGGAGAGAATGTGACAGAAGGAAAATATGTAGAGAATGAAGGAATGGTAGGCACAGGAAATAACCAAGGCTAGAGAGCCTTATTCCTTTATATTAACATTTCATTTTTACAGCTCCTCAGAGAGCAATTGGGTTATCTAGCAGCACATTTGCATTGCTCATCACATCTCATTCTAGCAAGTGACAGGCTAAAGGAAGTCTGTTCATCCCAGCTAAGGGGACTAGCAGATCCAGTGTCTGAAGATTGGGTTATAGGCCATTGGTTATTGGTCTGTTTCCAACTGTACAATGACCCAATGTGGACAGAAGCTTTAAGAATAACAGACACCGCCACAGTTTGTGTTAGCACAGTTTGTGTTAGCACAGTTTAAAGCATCAGATACAGGGTTTGATGCTATAGAAATTAGGAAAGAAAGATTTTCTTACTAAATGTGTAAATCGTCTAGGTGGTAATCATACAGTTATAATACATTTAAATTCATTAGCTATTAAATGCCCCCTGTGAGGCCTTTATTTTTTCAGTTATAACTGATATTATAAAGTCATTTTAGTTAACCCTGCCGTTGACATAAAGCATTACATTAAGTGCAGAGGTTAAGTGGATAACATCAAATTCCATAGGGCATATTCTCTACAACAACAAAGTATACTATTACAATACCAACCAACCACAGTAGACCTGAGAACAGCTTATAGAAGTTTCCAAAAGTGCTCGTTAATTTGTGTTTGGTGAGAAAGCTTGAAAACCACAAATAGGGTCCAAACTGGTCAATAGTTTTACAGGTTTACATATTTCAAATGTGGCATCCCTGCTAACAGTATTTCACTATGCACTTTAATGTAGCTAACTGAGTTATTCATGTATGAGGAATGGGCTTCTAAGGTGTACAGCCCTGTAGTGTCACAACACATTTGTAAGCAGCCACTCCTCTGTTTAAAGGGTTAAATAACATAAGTTATGATTATTTATTAAAGTTTAGTTCATTCAACAGGAACAATGCAACAGGAACATTTATTTAAAGGGAAATTAGTTTTCATTTGATGGGTTGTGCATGACGTCCAGTGAAGATGTACTAAGGCACTGCCCAAAGCCTGTCTCGTCCACTAACTTTTGACATCGTATGCCTCGACACTTAATTGTGTGGGGTGTCACATGGTCAGGTATCAATAATAATTATAACCTTTATACATAAAGCACTCGTCAAAAGAGTTACAAATGCTTAACAGGATATATCTTATTGTCTCAAAACAGATACCACTAAATGTTTGCTCATTTACCTTTTTATTCTAGAAGTCCACAAAGCCTGTCCAAAGAGCAGATGTTGTCAGCACATTTTGATGATGGCACATCCACAGGTCACAGATTTAAAGGACTCCATTGTTTCTATATTCAGGGCCTATTCAAGTGTTGAAATATTGCTTTCAAAAAGACGAGAGCAATTTAATTGAGTGGTACTCTCATTTAATCTCTAATCTACACATATTTCTACACCTCCCTGCGCTGTCCACGAAATATACACGTTCACCCATAAAGCTTTGCATTATAAGAATACTTGATACAAGTGGGAGGGAAAAACACTAGCTGTGTACGAGCTACATACCTACTACATAAGAATATATTTTAGTGTTATCCCTGACACCATAGAAAGATGTGATGGATTGCAACGCTAGCTACATGATATAATACAGCACTGTGTGCATGAGATGCCGCTATTGTACAGTGCTGTTGAATGAAGCACAGCTGCGTTATAAGAAAAGGCTACCAAATAGTTTAACTCTAACGCCACACTCTGAAAAAATATAGTATTAAGATAATCCAATATTATCATTGCCAACAAAGCAAGCCCATTTCTAAGTGGATCCTGGAGCATTTCCATCACAGGAGCTATTGTCCCAATGTCTTAGTAAGCCTACAATTTCACTGTGTCACATTCAATTATTTGACAACCATCACCTACAGTTTTGCCCCCTGAGAGGTGGAAAATAGGTCCAAAAAAAGTAGCAGTTGAACAATATGGTTCAGGAACCGGGCTAAGACTTGTGTTCATCAGTCCATTTGTTTAATGCACTGGAGCAAATACATGGTCAGTACCTTTACTGTCTCTTTTTTTTCTACCTCTGCCTATTCCCCATTGAAGCGAGCATGCATATACTGTATCCTACAGCACTGTTCTTCCACTTTTGAGAAATTCGTACGTTTTATGTCGTGAGAGATGACTTTGTACCTGTATATATTTTGCATGTAACCTTGCTCAGTCTTTTTATCTTTCACATCAATAAGCACAAGAACTTTAAAAGGTATGCAAAGGAAAATTAACACTTACAAACGCATAAGTGATCCGAATACAAACAACTCCATATACGCTGCGAGCCGAGACCTCGTTACATAAAAAATGTGAAGCATATCCTCCATGTGCAGAGAATGAACATATTCCTACAATAAAGCCTGGATGTCAAATTCGTCAATCGTAATTTACACTATTATAAGTCCTTGGGACCTTCATACAGTTATTGGCAGCTGTTATCACTGACTCATCTACTGTGAGACGGAATGTCAGAACCTCTTACAGCCTCCACAATGCCGTTTTTAACTGGAGCCATCTCATAAGTTATATGTTTACATGTTCAAATCTGAGTGCGGAAATCTGTCACAAATCTTATCAGTAAAAGGAGCATCAAGCATAACATTGCTATTAACACTCTCTCTCCTCACGCATCCCTGCTCAGACCGGACCTGACAGGAGGGGAAACAACACTAGCAGAGTGGAGCGCGCGCCACAATCAGGTCAACCGGTCCGACCGGTCGGAGACTTCATCAAAGTCATCTTCCTCAACCCTTACTGGCTCCACAGCTCCCAGGGAGTGCTGCGATTGGCTGGAGCAGGAAAGGTGCGAGGAGCGGCTCTGCGTGTCGTCCTCCTCCGCCCTCAGCGCTTTCCTCGGCCGGTTCCTCCCCGCCTGCGTCTCCTCTTCCTCCTCCTTCCTCCTCCTGCCTCTCGGCTCCTCCATAGTCCACATGCTGTCGTCCTCGATGTCGTCCCTGCCCTGCACCTCCCGGTCGAAGTCCAGCAGCTCCTCCATCATCTCCTCTATCTCCATCTCTCCATCCATCTCCTCCTCCACCTCCGAACGCAGCTCGCCCATGCTCTCTGTCCGGTTGGTGTCGTCCGTCTCATCCCCATCCCCGTCCCCGTCCCCCTCTCCCCTAAGCCTCTCGGGGGGGTCGCTGGCCTGGCTCTCCCCAAACTCCAGGATGGTGGGCAGGTTGCCCTGCTTGGGGCAGCGCTTCCGTAGGCTGACCAGGAAGGGCTGCGGCAGGGAGAAGATGTCCACGTTGTTCCCCAGGTCGATCCACGTGACACTGGGAAAGCTGCCTGGGTCCTGGAGTAGAACAAATAGTAAATCATAATAAATATCAAGCTATTTTGAGGCAACATGCTGTATATTCCAAACGCTAGCCATTGCTAACTAGCTGCCAAGCTACTGCGACTTACTTCTCTTAATAGCATAACAATAGTAGGCACAACAACATATACAGTATAAACAACCCTAAACACGGTTAGAATGGCCCCCCAAGGGTCCCGGACCCCCGTCGTTGAGAGCCAGCATTGAAACACACTACTGTTGGGTTACCTTCAGGGCATCAGTCAGCTCCTTCAGCACGGCCCTGGTCAACCGGTTACCGTTGAGGGCAAGCGTCTCCAGGTGTGGCAGGGCAGCCAGGGTGGGCAGCAGCAGCAGGAAGGCCTCGTCGGTGAGCTCCGTGAAGCCCATCTCCAGGCTGGCCAGGGTGGCCGCGTGGCGCTGCAGGTGGCCGCACAGACGCTCCATGTCCCGCACCGTCAGGGGAATACTAGACAGGTCTAAGGCACCGCTAGGGGGTGGAGAGGACAGCGCCGCCTTCAGACTGTTTTTGAAAGGAAGAAGGTGAAGGAGAAATGGAGCGATGAGAGAAGAAACAAAAGATGAGGGACAGAAATACAAAGGGGGATTAGTCTAAAAAATGTACATTGTAAATTGGCTAATTCACTTTTTGTAAGTCGCTTTGGATAAATGTGTCTGATAAATGCTCTAAAATGCTGTAAAATAGCATGATTTTTATTAAGGCGTATGGACCTAAAAGAGGAACACAGTGAGAGTAACAAATACAAATTTAAACATTAATTAAAATAATTAAATACATAAATGCACAGAAAATACCCATGCTGTTGGTTAGAAGCTAGTGTAGTGAACATAACACTTGAGGTTGCCAAATACATAAAACAATAAAATGGTCTAGGGAAGCCAGCTTCAGAAAGCAGAGGTCAAGGAATGACTAATGGCTGTTGAGTGCTTACAGACATACTCAAACACATGGTCAGAGCTAAAATAACCCAGCAGGGTCCCTAGATTGTGAATTAACTGAGCCAAGAATGAACGCCCGGTCTGGAGTTCAGATCCATAAAAAAGAGAAACACATCACAATTTAAATGTGGCCCACAAATTAAAACAACACTCACAATGTGAGCCCAATTATTATTTGTATATCACATGCACATGCTAGAGAGGGTTGGGATACACATGTAAGCACACATGTACATATTCTTAAGTACACAGGTCTAGGTCAGAGACAACCAAAGTAGGTGGTTCATGGACCTCCAATGTATTCCAGTTGTAATATACTTCAGTAGGACAGCTGCACGTTTGATTTAACTTGATTCGTTTTCTGAATATATGTCAATAAAAACCGTAAATTCAATTTTAGTCAATGCACCGCCACCATTTTATAAGATACTAAAAAGCTAGGCTGGCAGTGGGTCAGTCAGTGCTCGCTTTCCGCCAGGCTTCATTTCTCATCCTCAGTGACCTCCTACAGTAACTATCCTATCCCATCCATTGCGTCTTGGGCAATGATCCCATGTGAGCTGTGTCCCATCTACTGAGTCCACTGCCTGGATGTACCCTCTCTGTTTAAGCCAGACACCCTCGTACCCCATAACTCCTGTCTAAATCCCCCTCTGCTTCAGAGCACTACTCGCCAGTAGAAACCCTCTCGGAATGCACACTGTGCTGACAGGAAGCTGGATGAAAGGTAAACAGGGAATCCTGCCTAATTCATGAGGAGCACAAAGAGCAGTGGTGCGTTTTTGCCTATAGCCTTTCATCAGAGCGAACACTCGCGCACTTTGGAAAAGCCTTTGGAAATTTGCATGCGAGTTATCTTCAGGAACGCCGAAAAGCACTTTCTGTTCCATGTGCAGCTGAGGCACACACACTTTTGTTTTCTAAAGTCTAAAGCCTCAGTCTTCCTTTCCCATGACTCATCCTCCTTTACTTTCCTCCAAACTGCACTCTCCCTCCAACCCTCAGTTTGAGGCAACAAACAACTAGAGGTAGGAATAGTAGTGCAGATGAATTGGTGAGAGAGTTCAGTTTGTTCATGATGTGTTTGGATTTAGACCAGAATCCCACGCTGAGAGAGAGAGACACACACACACACCAAGCTAAGGTCACATACCAGGACAACAGATAGGATGGTGGGAGTATGTTGCAACAACATACGACACAAAATGAGTCAACATCTATGTTAACTGATTTTTACAAGTTGTAAAAGATGTAAAGTAGTTAGTATGTAATATCTGGTATCATTAAGAAACATGTAATAAATGCATGCATAATACCCAAAGAGAATTAACGTATTGGCTTCAGCCACCACCAACTCCCTGAGTTAGGAGGAACTACAGTACTCAGCAGACCTAGCGATGCCATATTGTGTGGACGTGAATCTGAGGAACACAATGGGCGTACGTGCACACTTCTCCTATGATGGTGCAGGTGGTGGTGGGGACCCATCTTGATCTCCCAAACACACCACTTACTTCATCATCTCCCTGTTCAGGAACACGTCTCTAATAATAAGAGCACCTTTTCAGATGCAGCAGCTGTGCGTGATGGTGTGCATATTCTGGTTTGTTCCAGTCTCCCCTTTCAACAACTGAAACACACACACACACACACACACACACACACAGTATAGAGAGCTTAACTAGACAAACCCTGGCTTCTAACCAGAGACCCTCCCAAAATGGGAGACAATCTCCCACCTAAAAGGGGAAATGTCGCAGGGAGACCACAGGCTGCATTGTTTGAATGGAGGTCAACGGAGGAGACGCCTTAGTACGCTGAATAAACTGCTGCTTTGTTGATACAGTTCACAGTGAAATAATAAACGGACTGCCTTGCCGATCATCTTCAACATGTTTCTCATTACATATTCAATTCAGAGATATGATGTGCTCTGTGAGACTAGTCTGAGATTTTATGAGGCATTATAGCAGTTTGGTGTGCACGTGCAAAGGGTGCACGTAACCCAGCCTGTGGTAACATTCCCGTTTTATTGATTTTATTTCTGGCTGGTTGATTGATCACAAATTATTAACATTAAGCATGTCTTACATTTCTACATACATGTCTTACATTAAACATGAAGCCTATTTTTACAGAAAGTGTCACCACTCACTCCCTGGAAGACTGCAGTCTCCCCTGCGAACGCCGTCGGGGGGGAACTTTATGAACATAGACATTAAAATAATGTCTTATAATGTCTATGTTCCATTTATTATTTTGGATAATATTCTTTTAAAGGGCCTACTTTAATATTGAATCAAACTTTACCTTATAATATATATAACCAAAAATATGAGAATATATACTATAAATAAGTATTTGCAAACAGTATTTGGCCAAGGTAAATAATGTTTGGCCAGAGGCGCAATAGGACTGGAATCATGACCACTTCAATGTCTGCATCGCTAACCTTTTGCACAGCCCTTTCTTG
This sequence comes from Percopsis transmontana, assembly GCA_025447815.1. Taxonomy (NCBI): domain Eukaryota; kingdom Metazoa; phylum Chordata; class Actinopteri; order Percopsiformes; family Percopsidae; genus Percopsis; species Percopsis transmontana. The sequence continues at coordinate 3,543,559 of JAOEHI010000005.1, forward strand.
TCTCCTTTAGCTCATCTGTATTGCATTCCTGCCACCTCTCCCTTACACCCTATACACCCTTAAAGCTACAGTATATATCTCACCTTTAAATATCTCTCTCTCTCTCTCTCTCTCTCTCTCTCTCTCTCTCTCTCTCTCTCTCTCTCTCTCTCTCTCTCTACTGTGACTGTAAACACCCTGCACATCATATTAGGACCACCCACCCTTTTCTAGAAATAGACTCACTGGGTTAGTGACAATTATGATCCCATCTTAATTTCACTTATTAAATCCAGGTATGAAAGAGAAGAATTGATGAAAGACAAGAGGCAGATTAGTGGAAAAGGTTCTTCAAGCTTTGAGGCAAGAGACAGGAATCGTTCAAAAGGGCGTGCAATTCAGTATTTGTATCTCCTATTACTCTGTCCACTGATAATATATATCTTTCCATCTGACTCTCATCTCTTTGTCTGTCTGTCTGTCTGTCTGTCTGTCTGTCTGTGTGCCTCTCTTGACTAATTATTATTATTATCATGATCACAATTATCAGTTTTTCACTTTGCAGAAGATGACAGGAGCAGGCTTCTTTTTGTGTCATGTGTCATTTACATTTACTTTGACACAATATATTTGTCAACAATTTTTTTTACTATGACAAAGATGATAGAGAGAGAGAGAAAAAAAATATGATCACTGCTGTGAGACAGAAACTGACGAAACGTTTCCCGTCTGCCCCAAGATTATCCTTCTGTGAACACCGCCGTTTCGAACGGTGTAGAACAGTGGTTCTCAACTGGTCTAACGTCATGACCCACATTTGTCCTTGTTGTTAAGTCACGACCCAAAAATAATTTAATTTCCGAACCATTACAATTTATTTCACAAAACAATTTGTGCAGTAATCCTTAAAAAAAATAAAAGCGCACCATCGGAAGTTCGGTAGGTTCGGACATTTAGACGGAGTCGAAGCTAGTGTGGACCCACTCCAAACCAGCTCACGACCCACTTTTAGGTCAGGACTCATCAGTTGAGAAACACTGGTAGAAGAAGGTATGAACCACTATCCTTTGGGTCTGACAACCCAGCTTCCACCAGACGTCATAATCTGATGGAAAACGGACATGGTTGACTGGGGAGAAATCGGGTAAGTTATTTATCTTCCCCCTGTAACAGCAGGTTGATAGGTAAACTGACTCGTGTAAAATACAGTACATAGCAATGTCACTGTATAGCATAGCATTCAGAGAATACATGGAAGGGATGTGCGCACGCACGCACGCACGCACACACACACGCACTTACACACACACACACACACAGCTGCTTTAGCGTAAAGTCGCTAAGCTGATTGCACTGTTCCTATTTCAGGAAGGATACGTGCGTGAAGACGTGGTTGCTAAGGCAGACAGAATGAGGTTAAGTAAAATGAGTCTAAAGAAAAGAGCAGATAGAAGATTTGGGATTAGAGAGAAAAGCGTAAAAAATAAATGGAGACAGAAAAAATTTAAGATCAGATAGCTGCATGATAGCTATCATGGGTCAGATAGCTGCAACAGAGGCCGAATGCGAAGGATATTCAGTGGGAAAGAAATGCAAGAGCTCTCCATACAAAGAGGACAATGGCAATACTGATCCTGTCTGGTCTGTGGGCAAGAGTCAAGAGGGACCACATGGTGGCGGGACAAAGGTCATGCTCACAAATAAGCAATATTAAACACAGGACGACACAGGAATAAATCAATGGGGAAATTAAATGCAGAAGGAGGGATTTACTTTTATAATAGCACTGGGAAAACAAGGGAGAAATGTAAAACAGATGAGAAAGATTGACAAAAGAAACATGTACTACTGTAGAAAGCTTATTCATACTTAAAATAAAATGCTAGAATACCTACCGTATATGGAACACAAACTGAACATACACACTCCTCCAAAATTACAGCCTCTGTTCCATTACCTCTCTCTTCCGTATGGAAAAAATATACAAATAAAATATGTTGTAAAAGTATAAACAAACAAATGTGTGTGCATTTTCTTACAGAATTTTTTTATTTTATTATACAACATTAGTCTTACAGTATATTATAGGTTTTACATGGTTTAGTACCACACAGGTATATTTTCTATATGACACACATATCATACAAAACATAAGACGACTAAACTAGCAAGACATATACAGTTACTGATGAATGGGGCCATATTAAAGAACACACATAAACGTATGTTCGTATACCAAACAGTATAGTTTACATATAACATATTTGAGCTTTATAGATTCTTATCTGGGCTATTGAACAGACACGTTACTTTGCCTGCTTGGCATTCTCCTATGTGGACAGGGAGATGAGTGGGCAGGAAAGAGCCCTGTGTCATTCTGAGTCAACTTTTCTCTCAGCAGGCTATCAGAACAGAGAGGGAGCCAAGAAATCTGTCTGTGCAAATGTGAGAGATAGCTAGCCACCCGGACAGTCGGCAGGCAAGGAGGGGGACAGACGGACAGACTGACTGACTGCCATGCAAACTGATGACAGCAGGTATACAGGCAAGAGATACAGCAGCAGTTGAAGCACGCAGGTAGTTGGAGAATGCAGGCAGGCAGACAGAAACGCTGATGAGATGTAAAGACTGTGTTTGAGTGAATGGGTGAGTTAGTGAGTGAGTGAGTTTTTGCGTATGTTTAATGCATGCTTCTGTTTATGTGAGAGAATGACTTTCCATTGCAGGTGATATTTGGGTCAGACAGGAACTCATTATTTCCCTTCCTTCCATTATCCTGAAATGTAAACATGCCGTTTTGGCAATGCTGCAAGCCAAGCCTATAGAACGAGGGAGAAAGAGAGAGAGACAGACATACAGATTGAGAGGCATGGTCACATCTAAGGGCAGATGAGTCACGGACAATGAAAGACAGGCATCTAGTAAACTATTAGCATCTGTTTGCTTATCGTCGGCTAGCGCAGAGTTCCTTTACCCGCTTGCTTCCCCTAAAAACAGCAGACTAAAAGGCTAAAGTACAGCGTATGGTTGAATTGGTATAATCTTCCTTTATCCTGTTACCCCCAAAGGGTTTGTATACATTTCTGAAAATGATGACGTTTCTGAGCTCCTCCGGAGAGGTGTTATATACCGACACACACAGACAGGACCAACAGCCTGCCACGGGGATATAACAGGATGTCCCCATGGCTTTCTGCTCTGAACGGCCCTGCAGAGGGGTTCAGAATAGCATGAGAAACACCAAAGGGGGACCAGCCAAGTGAACTGGCACTCAGAGCTCTGGCTGCAGCTGCCCCATTCCAAATCACTGTGCTGACTTGTTGACTAGACTGAAAAGAATCATTGTTCAGCAGCCAGGTGACAAACAGCAAGCCATCTATACTCTTGTTGTTCACAAAATGAATACAAATCAATCTAAAACTAGCTAGAAACATTTTTTCTTATCTTTCTATCTATGTTTTTTTCATAAGCATTTTTGGATTTTGTGTACTTCAGCAGCCCCTGCTTGAAGTCTGTCACATTCCTTTATTAATGCTAGAAACTTTCCTTGGTTGTTGTTGTGTTGTGTCAGTCTCTTTTCCAAAAAGCAGTACTGTAAATATAGTATAAAACACATCACTATCTGTTTATGCCAGAGAAGATTAGATGGGTGCATGGGTGTAGGTTGAGTCAGTATGCACTGTTTAAAAATCTATGTTTTAAGCATGAGACCGACTTTTTAGGAAATTAAAATGCCAGGAATGTCTTATGTGCTGGTGGAAAAAAGAGAGTTCAGATGTATTGTGGAAGTCTCTTAAAGAATAGACACCAGCGCCATGGGAAATAGCAGTCACCGGTAGACCAACCCCAGGGCGAACCTGCTGTTACCCAGCTGGAACAGCAGGTTAGAGGTAATCACTAGGGAGATCACACATACACACACTACCCATACTGTATACATTATATACCAGGCTTACTGCTAGACTTGCATTGTGGAAATCCACCCACATACTGTATATTACAACCAAAATATGACTTTTGTATGATACAGTATATTACAGTTATATGATTTCTCAGAAACTAGTGGGTTGGCGCACCACAGATAAATGCCAATCAGCTATGTGTGTGGGCAATCGGCACCCACATGTGTGTGTGTAGGAAGAGGGTTAAGGAGCTTGCATCAATCAAAACAATAACTCAGTTTTATCTCCAGAGATGCAGAGAAAATGGGCTCTATCCTCATGGAGTTTAAGCTACAAATGCTGACAGCATCCTTTCCACCATCACAGAATTACTTTATACTAATTATAAAACTTCACAACATAACCAATCATGTAATTCCATTATGTGTGTGGTGCACTTTTCAATGAACGGAAGAGTCAATAATACCGTATCAGTCAGTGTGTGTACCCCTGCACACACACACACACACAAGCACACATAAATACACATCGCCGCACTCTTTAATTTAAGAATATTGACAGTAGAGTTCTTGAGAAGCCTGTATCGAATTATCACTACAATAAATCCAGTGCAAATTATGGCTTCTAATCAACAAGCATTCAGCTTTCAAGCTTTCAAGCTTTCAAGCATTCAGCAATGAAAGTTCCATAAGGGAGATACAGTATTCTATAGTGCTGAGACTCCATAGATTTGAATGGAAACAAACAAAGCCATCCAAAAAACACTCTTAATATCACCCAAAACATTTGAAGTCTGTAACATTAATAACGCCATAAAAATATCCCACGACGTGGTTGTATTTTCTTGTTTTGAACAGCCGTAATGAACTCCTTTGTGTCACTGGGTAGGCATGTGTACGATACATTGTAGAGGCCTGTACCGTAATGTACCACATGCATGCACTGAAACCACCTGGAAAGCACATTACTGGCTGGATCTCTCATCGAGAAAACAGGACCACATCCTGGGATATTTTTATAGACAGATTTTAAAACGTGAAAAACCAGTTGACCACAATATCATTTTTTTATCGTCACAATACATTAGGCCTTATGGATTTTTCCCAGGTGGATTTGGTGTGTGCTTTACCCTGGTGAGCCAGACACTATTCCAGAGCGGTCAGGCTTACATGTAGGATCACCATTTCACATAGTCTGGGTGCAGTCCAGACACTTTATGCCTGTGCGCAATGTGAATAGATCAGTATAGAGATGACGCCGCACTGATAGATTGAACACAAGAAACTACAGCCACAGCAGGCTCAAACAAGTTCAAACGCGGAGACACAGATCTCAAATATCAAACTGGAAACACATGTCTAACTATAGCGTCTGACCGAGGAGTGTCCTCTATGTCCTTGGGGTAACCTATCAGAATGAAAATCTAATGAAGGGAGATAGTGTAAGTGAGGGAGAAACACAGAGTAAACGAGAGAAGAGATAGTCAGAACACCGTGCAGAGAGCGTGGTTTGAAAAGAGAGACAAGGAGAAAGAGAGAAAATGAATACATCTCCAAATGTATGTGTGTGTGTGTGTGTGTGTGTGTGTGTGTGTGTGTGTGTGTGTGTGTGTGTGTGTGTCCTTGTATTTTCCACGTATTATAAAAGAACAAACAGATGAACCACTGGTGGCAAGCAGAGTTACAGTATCCACAGTCACCTAGACCCACACATATTCATTCATTCCAATGTATAACCCACCATGCCTGTGGCTTTCTCTTGAGCAGGCCCTGCCTCCTCCAGCGAGAATGGGGGCTGAGATGATAGGTCAGCTGTCGACAGACCTTCTCCATAGCGCCCAAAGAGTCCCCCTCCTGAGTAAAACATTAAACAATGGGGAAAATGGGAATACACAAAGTCAAAAAAGTACAATGTGAATACTAGAAAAATACAATTAAATAAGTTTATGACACTATTAAAACACAAAAAAGTCCAGAACAAATAGGACTATAACAGCCTATAAACAGAAGAAGTAATTTAAATGATGATACTGATTTATTACGTTTCTAATGTGTTCACTGTACGATAGAATACAAAAACGCAGCACCCTTCAGGGAAGGAGAAGGAAAGAGGAGAGAGGAGAGAGCAGAGATAGAGGAGCAGCCACACAGTTTATTGGAGGATTTGAGGATCAATGTAGCAAAGCGTTATAGTCTAAACATCTTCCATCTGCCCCGTCTATGACAATGACTACACACCCACGCACACACATGCACACACACACACACTCAGCGAGGCCATAGACTCAAACATGCACTGTGAGGCTGGCTACTGCAACAAATGGCTGCCGTGTCTGATGGCTGCTCTCTGCATGGAGACTTGATCGACCAGACAGCCTGTTACTGAGAAACAGTAACAGTCTGCCTCAGAACCACAGGGACCACAGTCCCTTTGCTCCACCACCTTCTACAGTGTGTGTGTGTGTGTGTGTGTGTGTGTGTGTGTGTGTGTGTGTGTGTGTGTGTGTGTGTGTGTGTGAGAGGGAAACACTCGGGCGAGTCCTCTACATCAAAACTCATTTATTCAGACGGTGAGTCAGATTTGCAGTTCAACTGGTTCCAGTGAAAAACAGGTGGCAATGAGAAGGCCTATTTTCAATTACATTTCTAGAGATGGTAAAAAGAAAAGTTGAGAACTGACATAATACCCTTCTCTTTAACTTTTAAAAGAAAGCTTTCTATTTTCAATGTGTTAGCTTGAAGTGGCATCATCTAAACAGTGTACAGTATGTGCAGTAGGAGATCTGTGACAAATAAACAAACGAGCCATTGACTATGTAAATGGACAGGGTTAATTTGAATGCATCTTTGCATCAATCACTTTAACAGGACATGAAGGTCATCAGGTTAATGAGATCTGGTCGCTGTCTGGAGCTGTATATGGGCTCACTGAGTCATTACAACATATTATGCGTTAACGTGTTATCTATTCATCCATACATCCACCATGCCCATCCATCTATCAGTCCATCTAGTTATATATATATCTGTCTACATCCTTCTATTTTGCTACTGTGTTTCTCTCTCTCTCTCTCTCTCTCTCTCTCTCTCTCTCTCTCTCTCTCTCTCTGGATACAGTAAGTGTACTTCCAAAATGGCTATCACTACAGAGATTCAGGATGTTTCTACAGTGACACACACACACACAAAACCTTTTACATACTGTAGTTTGCAACCTCCCCCCGCGACTATACCACCTGTGACCCTGTGGAAAACACTTATAGTCCTGCGTTGATGTGCACACTATGCATGATCAGAGGAACAGCACACACAGGTGTGATAACGATTTAGTTATGACCTTCCCTGCGTGATCGGGCTCATTTAGGAGGGAAATGATGAGAAGATGACTTCAGATTGTAGCATTTCAGATCAAAGTACTCTGTAATGGGACATAGAGGGAGGGGCTGTTGCTGTGTGTGTGTCTCTTGTGTGTGTCCATGTGTGTAAGAGAGAGAGATATGGAATATTGATCATAAAGTTCTGACTCTCCCTTAAAACACCACTACTTGGTGCATGATTCTTCAATCTAGAGAGAGAGAATCATGCACCAAGTAGTGCTGTGTGTGCTGTTCCTCTGATCATGCATAGTGTTGCAAACTACAGTATGTAAAATGTTTTGTGTGTGTGTGTGTCACTGTAGAAACATCCTGAATCTCTGTAGCGGTAGCCATTTTGGAAGTACACTTACTGTATCCACCACCCCTAGATACAGTATCTTCCTCCAACTGTCTGAACTGCTGGATCGTCTTGTTTCCCAAGCGGTGCTATACGCTGTATCTTCGGGGCAGAACGACAGTGCGTGGTTTCTCTTGTGTGTGTGTGTGTGTGTGTGTGTGTGTGTGTGTG
>JAOEHI010000005.1:3551423-3562719 GCA_025447815.1 Percopsis transmontana
TGATGCTCAGGAAAAATTTAGAAAATTACAATTTTGTCTAAATTCCCGAAATATTGTAAATTGTTTTCACACAATATCTTACTATCTGGGGTTGCAGTGTGGACAAATGAACAGTAACTGTACCTCCTTGTACAGCATTTCTTTTGCACTGAATACAGTAGGTACAACTCACATAACCTTCTAAGCTACAGGTTTGTTTCGTATTGCCTTGCAAAAGCAAACTAATGCTGCCAGTGGAACCTTTCAACCAGCTACGCCACTGGCAGAACATCACTGTGATTCTGAAGCTATGCAGCACTACTACAGTATGCCTGCTTTGGCAGAGCATTCTGGGTAAAGATCTGCTTTTCTGTTCTCATAGCTATTTATGGTGCTTGGGGAGATCTACAGGGAGGATGTTTGCGTGTGCGTGTTTTGGAGGGTGGGGGCGGGAGGTCCGTGTTTTGTGTTTGGGTTTGTTTGTGCAGGCAGATGATTGCCTGTCAACCGGTGACACTGACTGAGTCCAATTCTGAGAGGAGTGAGTATGACAGAGAGAGAAAGACAGAGAAAGAGAGAGAGTGAGAAACAAAAGGAGCCGGGTAGATCTGCTAGAAAGTAGCATGACTCACTGAGGCTTCCATGTTGCTTACAGTAATGTTGTGTGTGTGTGTGTGTGTGTGTGTGTGGGGGGGGGGGGGTACATATGTAGATGCCCTGATGGACTGTCACACAAGCACATATGTGCATAAACATACACACAAGACAATAGATAGATACTGTAGATAGATAGATAGACAGATAGACAGACAGACATATAGACAGATAGTGTCATCAGTAGCCAGGATTAAGAGGCCAGCTCTAACAGACGGCTTCATGTCACGTGCACTTCTGATGATTACCTTTTAACTCTAATTAGGGTTAACACAAAATAAAATCCAACTGCATATTTCAAAGAGATTCAGACCCTGACCGCACTGGAGGGATTAGGTACCTGCAATAAACACATCTACCACATCTACCACATCTACCACAGAGCATTACAAGCTTGCACGTGAGCTTGTGTCTGTGGTAGGGGTAGGGTGAGAAGGCATCTGTGTGGAAAAATGGTAAAAAAGTGTTGACAGGTGAATTGGTGAGAAAAAGCTGAAAAGAGAAGAGTAAGAAGAGATAATTATACGTGATGCTTGTTCTGTCATGCAAACAAGCCAATTTGGGCTACTTGAATATCAGTGTGGGCTTTTTATTCACTAATCAACAACGCCCACACCAATTACAAGGAGCCAACATCAAAGCAGTGGTCTGAATGCGACTTAATAGGGAAACAAGTAGAAGTGGAGCTTGCATATAGCTCACAGAGACCAGATAACAGAGACCTCCAGCTGCTTTTAGCTAAATAAGAAGCAATCTTTATTTCAACAAAGGCTCAACAAAGGTTTCCACGATCATGTTTAAGGCGACCCAGGGGACAATCATGCTGCCAGCTGTTGGTTTCCAGTTAACTGGAGGGCAAAGATAAAAAACGGTGGTGATTTCGAACACAGCCAATGTCAGTCAGTCCAAGCTCTCTGACCATTGATATGGTTTCCGGGCAACAAGTAGGAGCACCTGGTAACCAGCAAACATAAATGTCTATCTCTCACAAACAAATCAAGCTGCTTTTAACTCATTACTCCTTTATTACCTCTCTCGTACCTTTCCCCTCCTTCATTGTCCTGCTTTTGATCAACCACATACTGGTCTAAATAATTGTTGTGCCCCCACTGGACGTGAAAGACCTGTATTTCTGCCTCTGTGAACAACCACCAGCATGGTCAGTTGAGTTGATCTGGGTTATGTTGTGGTTACCATGGCTGCCTGTCTTATTAACAGACAGGCGGAACAAAAAAAAAAACACATATTCCTAAAGCTCATCCTCTGGCCTCTCAGGCAATTCTGCAAATTTCCCACTGATAAAAAATAAGACAGTATACACATCCCACACACCAGATATTTACAGAATACAGTCGATTAACCAACACAAAAAGTGCCTACATGAATCCCTATATATAGAATAGGGTTATTCTATATATAGGGAACAGACTAGAGAATGAAAAGTAAACACAAAAGTAAACCCTAACTCTGGCAGCGATAGATGCCTGACTTTCTCCATTATCTACACAGACTTCTACACATCCTGTCTAGTATACGTATTTTCTCACACTCTCTCAGCGAATAAAGCGCAGATTGCCAGTTTAACAGGTGTCCGAATTTCATGTGGGCTTTGTTTTGACTGGTATGCCCTCATGCGGATTTGACTGTATAGGAAATTCAACACAAACAGTCTTCACTTTCCCTGTGTGCAAATGCTACTCCTGTCTCTCTATAGTCATAGAGCCACCAAAGCACAGTGTAATTAATATTACTAACGTCTGACTTCTGTTAGTATGCTGCAATGGCTGTATGGAGTGCATACATCTTGACTATGAATGTTATCTCCAATTAGGACTTTTCAGATGGCGGATCTTTGGCTAAACATGAGCTTGAAAAACAGTGAAATCCCACGATCCACTGGAAGACTGCTAAACCAGTGAACTGAGGTTTACAGTCTTGTAGTTTACACCACGCACATCACGGACAAGAGTAAAATGTGTATATTGTAGAATCACCATGCTATTCCATAAGGATAAGTATTTTCATGTGCACGCATAGCAGAGCGTAATTAGCATTTTGCTTCCAATCAACCACAGAATCCACAGAAAAGAACTAGATTCAGCATAAGATAAATCACTAAACCATAGGTAGTGAGGAGCTGTCCTACATCTAAAAGCCTGTTTCCTTCATTTGTAAACTCATTTTCTTTGCTTTCTATGAGAGAATGATTATGCCTACACTATAAATGGCTTCATATGAATATTACATACGTAGGAAATGTTCAAAATCTTCAAAGACTTTAAAATGACAATGTATGGGTATGTAAAAGCCCAAGGCACACTTCCCTGTGGTTGAGTCATACAGTATGTGCATATGTGCGTGAGAGGGATTTGAATCTAAGCATTAGCTTAATATGGGCAGTGCTGCCTCGGCCTACAAAAGCTGTTTCCTCTCATTTCATCTTAAGCCACTCTATTACTTCTGCATCCCAACAAAATAAATCTACTCCGCTCCAATCCACTTTTTACCTTTTATTAATTTTCTGTTGGCCCAAAATCCCTCTGTTACATCCCCCCTTTACTTAACTCCACCCCGACTTATAAAATGGGCATTTGGGCACCTGATTTGATTCTCTCCTTTCTCCTCCTATTCTCTGTTTCCTTTTTGTTTCTCACTACACAATATTCTCACAGCCCCCTGCCGGTTTTTCGATTTTCTCCATAGCAGCAACAGCCGCAGTAGAGTCCTGCGAGGGAACAGCGAGGAAACAATTCTTGCCCAGCTACAGTCTCAGCCCTCAACAGGATAAATCCAAAACAATCTTCGTTATTACTGAAGTCCCATGGTAAAACAAATTAAATAAATGGCCGGTCGGGGGAACAGTTTCCTTTATAAGTGTTAGGAACCCTGTTAGATAAATTTGTTTTAGCTTTGAGTCCTATTTGTCTTATATGAATATATTTATTAAAGCTTGGCCAAAGAAAAACACATGAAATCTGCAATGTTTGTGCGAACTAAAAGATAAATAGGAAAGACCTCCCTCTTTCCTCTTTTAGTACCTCTATTAAGGACAAAGTTATGTCTGCCTGATACTGATGACTCCGCTGGGGAAGATGGGAACTCTCACACACAAACAAGAAGCTCTGTACTGTCTGGCAAGCAAGGTCAGTAACTTCCCAATGTCCCCATACGCCTGATGTTTCAAAATACCGACACAGATCTATACCATCCCTGAAACAAATCAAACTCAAAATGGAATGAAGTCTGTACATTGGACTGAACTGAATAGTGCTCAGGCAATCAGCCAGACAGCCTCTTGATCATAGTGATCTGGGCTGGAAAGCAGTCTGCGGTGGCAGTTTGTTGGTCGATCGGTCAGTCAGTCATGTAGACAGTCATCAGTCAAACGAAGCTGCTATTGGACTATTAGTGCTGACATCAAGAGGTCCGATAAATAAGTAGTCAACACAGGAAGTGGAGAGATGGAAGCAATCAAATTTAACAAAGCAGAAGAAACTATGCAAATCTGTAGAGGGCAGGCCCTGGGTTGTTTTGAATAGTTTTTTTTCTTTCTTTAAATAGCATTTATTCACCTGAACGTACGCACCGCACACTGTGAATGCATACGCACACAGAACACACACCTGTCGCAGTGTCTTGAGCATCTCCGTGGCCTCGTCCTGCTTGCCCTGCTTGGCCATCAACATCATCTCCTGGATCATGCCGATTCGGCGCTGGTAGGGCGGGGGCGTCCCGCCGCGGCCCAGCCGGTCTCCAGACTTCAACATGAGGGAAGCCAAAATATCCCCCCGCTCCTTGGTGGGGGTCCGCCTCCAGCTGTGCTGAGGACTAGCTCCGCCAGCCTCCTGGCCTTTGGTTTGCTTTGCGCCCATGCTTCAGTGTTTTTATTGATGACACTGAGTAATCCCGCCACAGGCTGTCATACAGGGGTGGCTTGGAAATTGTTTGAGAAAAAATTGGACTAAAAAGATGACTACAGGTTATCACATCTTCCTAAAGCAAAGCCAGCAAAGATCAGGCCAGGCCCAGGTGTGGGGAAGCATGGACTAGCAGTACAGTTGTCTTTAGGTATAGGAATTGCACCAGCATGATGAGGATTTATATTAGGCCTACCACTCATAATGACAATAGTATAACTCAAGGCCCTAAATGGATACAATAACATCCATAAAACAAGATCTAATCATCTAATCATTTAATCATTAAAGATGTCGGAAACTTGTTCAGTTAAATCCCTTCGTGATGAGCTCAAGCAGGGAACAGGTCGGTGGAGGATGCGTGCAGCATGGCCGAAAAACACGGGTCTGAAAGAAGAGGAGGAGGTAGTCCCGTAAAATTGAGCTATTGAACTCAGTAGGCTATGTGCGCTGTGGCCCGTCGCAGCCTCTTATCCCGGACATAACTTCGCCATTGCCTGCAAATATTAACCTCCGAAGGCGGGAGTGAAGATTTATACGATTGTCTTTGTTCTGTTTGACTTTTTAGTTTTTAATTCCATACAGCCCCACGCCCTGCACCCTGGAAGCAGAGGAGGTGGAGGACGCTAAACGGGGGCGGCGGTTATGAAGCAGGGCATGGCAATGTTTACGTCTGTTAGCCTACCTCTGTCTCATTCGGTCCGTCTTTCCTCGCCCGCTGCAAGTCACGCACTAACGGCACACAGCATCGCATGTGTGCTTCTCCTCTGTCGGTTGCTCAAAGGGTGATTCTCCATCCTTGGTGTGCTGTAGGAAACGTAGGCAACACCGCTATGCGTTCATATAGGTTGAGAGTCTAGCTGCAGCTCCAAGGGCAGAGAGGGAGGGAGAGAGCGGGGTGCGCCTCGCTGGGACTGAATTATATCACAAACACACTGTTTGCTGGACAGGCGTGCGCAGTAGCATAAGTGTGTGCGAGCACAAGTCCTGCCTCAACACCTTTCGCGCGACACACACAGACGATGAGGTGGATGGAGGGAGGAGGGAAGACAAGAGGGTAGGATGGGAAAAGCAGCAGGACGTAGAGCCTAGAGTAGGTAGGCTATACTGTATGTGGAAAAGGTTAGGCTTAGGGAAACGGGAATTAGGAAAGTTGCTTAAATAGATGTCCGCCCCTCGATCTGCAGCCTATTCATCATAACGTATTAATATAAGGCAATATTATTAAATTAACTGATAGAATAATTTAGTATAATTTTTTATGATTTATTTGAGAAAATAAAACTTTATTCTCCGTCACACAACGCAGTAGTCTTGCCAATATGACGATTACCTGGCAGCCTATCCGATAGGCTACGTACTGTATTTTAAGAGAGCTGCTCTTTTTAGCCAGGTCTTGTATTGCGTATACTGACACCTGGCGTTGTCCTTCTACGTAGTCAGTATGCGAAGGAGAGTACAATTCCACGTCCTTATTATGCCCTACAACAATATAATGTAGCCTCGACACTTTTTAATTAAATTCTGACGAATGATTACTGTGGCATAAATTGTGTTAATATAGCATATTAAAAAAAATCTGACTGGTTTCCAAATAGCCACGTTAAACTATTATTATTCCAAAGTGAAAATCTTGGAAATGGACTTTCATTCAACAGTAACATTAATTTGGGCATATATGTAATGAAATTATTTAATGATTTAAAAGCAAAACCTACACAAACCTTGGAATACAAGGATATATTTAAATTGACAAATGGGAAAAAGATTTCTTTTCCAAAAGAAATATTTATTTTTGCCTTTAATTACATGTCTATTTACAGTAGCACATCACAATGTTTCAAATGATTTATCAAAATAAAACCCCCAAAAAGTTTAGTTCCTCACTTCATACCAGGGTGACAAATGAAAATCGTCAGATAACAGTCAACCTTATTGAAACACGTCTAAACTGTGTCTCGGCTTGGGAAATCCTCCTTACTTTCCAACAGCCACCATGACACCAGCACTATATAGTGCTGTTGGTCATTGTTTTGGCTTGTACGTGTGTGTTCCGTGTATTAAAACAACGCTTAAAAGCGTTGCACCCGCAATTCCGCCTGTGTGTGTTTCTCTGGCTCGCGCTTGCTCTCGCTATCACACATACAGCCCTTACAGACACAACGGATGCAGAAATGAAGTTCAACATTCCCAAAATGACACTTTAGTTACAAACCAGTGCCTATTAAAAAGGTCTATCTAATCTAAGTTTATTAAATACTCATTACACCCCGCCAGCCCTGAGAAAGCATTTATTATCAGTTTGCAATCTTGCATGTGAACAGACTGCAGCCTTCCTACAGTCCCCTTCGTCTTAAGCAGGTAGTGAGTTCCTTTCGAGGGGAGTGGACAAGTGGAGCACAGAGGTGAGCATCAGGGTTTTTCTTTGGGTGTACTGTTGGATTTCTTGCTCAATTCTCCTGCTGGTAAACTGAGTGTGGATGAGGTCAACAGGAAATGTAACCCTTACACTGTAGCCATAATAGCACTTTGCAAGCTACAAACCATGTTCAGTTAAGCAACACCAAATCTACACCATTCCTTTACATGTCCAGTTAGTTCCCTATGCACTTCTCTTCCCTGTCAAATAAGATGTATAGGAGTGCTAGGTGTTTAACCAATGTACAGCCAAGAAAAATCCAGGGCCTTATGGGCGGGATTTATACAATTGCAATTAGAACGTGTAACCAGCAGGGGGAGCTTTGTCATCTTTGTTGCTTTCCAGTGAGAAGGGTGGAATGCGCACATCAAAGTGGGAGCCATCTGTCCGCTCAATGCGAAATGTCCCCCTGCAAACACAATGGGTGAGTACTGCCACAGGGCTGAGAGAAATGCATTTAAGTACAGTAAGAATACAGTAAGAGCAAACTCACCACATATGACCACTGGGGGCTTGTAGGGACACATGGCTACTATACTGAAACGCTGGCTGTTCTTTAGACAAAACAGGCTCCTGTGATTCCACACACAAACACACACACACACACACACCAGACACACAAACACACACACAACAGAAGTGTTACAAATGTTGTATAACTGATGCTAATAGTCCTTATTTTTTTATTCTCTACTGCTTAGAAAATGTAGTCTTTTTTATTTTTTATTTTTTTTAAATAAAAGTGAAAATGTATTTAGATTCCCGAGTGCATGTGTACCGACCCTGCCTACCACTCCTCTTCCTCGGACAGTCTCCAGGGTTCCAGAGAGGCTGAAGATCCTCCAGTGCCGCTCTCTCAGCTGAACAACTTCATTGCCCATGTTCTCCAGGCGAATGCAGTAACGCCACTGTGTGGCGACAACACACCCCACAACATCTCATTCATAGTCAAAAAAACTCGCAGTCGTATGTAAAACCTAGCAGGAATAGGCCAAATGGTGTTATATTTCCAGCTGGCTATGTATTTAAAGGAAGCCTTAACAGTCTTCTATGAATCACGTACTCACCCAATACACATGAGAGTTCTGGGCCTCCTGAGAACAAGAGAAAGAATTCAACTGTCATTAGTATTCGACTGCACAGGATAGAGTCCCCAAAGCCCTTGATCCTGATCACATAATCATACCCATTATGTGTGTGGGTGCCAGTGAAGGTCTCTCTATCACTCTCTCTCTCTCACACACACACACACGTAGAATTCTGTCACTGAATGGTGTTTTTATGCATTTCTCTCCCATGATTCATAGCATCAGCTACCACTAAAGAGATTGCCTTGATCGACAAAATTCTCCTGGGTGGAGAGAGTCAGAAATAGGAGGTGGCGTAAACTGTACTGTTTAAACAAAAGTTAATCATTCCTTTTCTTGCTCTAGTCAGGTGCCAGGTAGAGTGTTAGGAACCAATGTAGTCTTCTGTATGTACGCCTGGGTGCGTTTACCCTCATGCCCATGTAGAAGGGGATGACGGTGACGCGGATGTTCTCGGTGGTCTCCCTGTGGACGTCCGACAGCTCCAGCCAGGGGTGGTTCTTCTCCTGCCACGCCTTCAGCGTGTCTCTGGCTGTGAATGGAGGAGCTACAGTGCCCAGACAAAGACACACTTGGTTTACAAGCAGCTACGGAAGTGTGTTGGTGGATAAGAGGTAAAAATGGAGGCTGTGCCGCAGTGTTAGAGGACACTGCTAGAGGGGATTACATTTGGCCGTGTTGAACAAGAGGAAGCGCTCAAACAGCTCATGGTGGATGGGGACCTGCTCTGTAGAGTTATAGGGCAGGATGTCTTCATGGCTCACATAGTCCAGGCCTGCATGGGGGAGATACAGGGAAGGTAGAGAGGTCAGAGTGAATGAGACACACCCTCCCACCATCAACTGTCATGGTCCTCAGAAATTCCCCATTCCCGATGGGTTTCTGGAAAGCTCTGGAGACTTTTCTACAGTACGGAGGCCACCATGCTGTTGTGAAGCCCATTTAAATAAAGTACACTCCTTGAGATCCCCAAATGTAGGTGTCAGCTTACTGTTGCCGTTTGAAACAGCCACCCAGAAAGGTGTGGATGGATGTTAGGGGAAGGTAGAGAAGATTTGAACCTTGAGGCCAAGTTTGTACGCTGTTAATCAATTTGGCAGATATGGCATCAAACCCGGAGGCAAGCATTTGTAAATACATAATATACACACCTATTTCGGATATATAGATGCATCACAAACACCACTTGCTAAATAGAGATAATGCCTTAAAGTTCATTGAAAGCAACATATAAACAATGCCTCTGGTGCAGCTAGGTGTGGAGCTAGTGGACGAGTGCTAATCGGTGGCAAGGACCAGCATGCATGCTGTTGAATAGAGTCGATACAAAGTGACTGTCTGTAGTATGGCTGCTTACCTGGGATAGCGTACAAAGCTCGGCTGTCGTCATGGTTGGCCAGAAACGTCACTGCTTCTGTCTGGGACCTCTGGGACTGTTGAACACAACAGAAGACAACACTGTCAGAACCAGAGGTTACTGGTTTGTGTACTGTCTAACAATTTGCTTGTAAGCCTACATTTTATCTGAACTTAGATTATCCCAATGCAATCTAAGAATCTACAGAGAAAACTTCTAGGCAAAGTTCCCAGAGTTATGAAAGTCAGCCAGTGAAACCCATTAGTTTGATTCAGGGATGCATCGATTGTGAAATTCTGGGCCGATACAAATACCGATGTTTAAAAAGAACAATTTTACTGATAGCTGATGATTGTGCTTTCTTGGCCGACATTTTCTTTTACTTTTTTTGAAAACAAACCACACGTGCGCACGGCACCCGTCGGCTGATACTGATCTATGGCCGATAAATAAATGCATCCGTGGTTTGAATACTTCTGAATTACAAAAAAAATTATTTTACAGAAAGCCCAGAAAGACTGCTCGTTCACATAAAATTTGTTATACAGTTAGCCATGTTCATCCTATCTACCAATATGCAATTACAAGAGTATTATTTTCTTTTCATAAAATAAAATTCTTGTGAGGTTTTAATGGACTCACTATGTGAGGGCAGTCCCTGGTGTCTATCAGCACTTGGTAGTAGGTGTGAGTCTTCCCTTTGACTTCCTTTGAACCATGGGTTCCTGGGGGCTCTGGCTTGCTGGAGGAAGCGAAGCATCACAGACGCAATCATTTCAATTGTACAAATCAATCTCACAAATGCCACTTCATTAGTTGCGGTTACTCATTTATCAGTTAGAGACTGGAGCGGCGAATGTACCTGTCAGACATAGGAGGTGTGACATCTCTGTCATAGAGACGGGCATGCCAGGGAAACAAGACAATGCCTCTGTAGCCAAATACACTGTGGAGGAAGAGCTGAGGACAGAGAAACAACAAGGAGACACAGGATAAGTCCTGGGAGGATTGTAAATGTAAGAAAAGAGTAGTTTATTCTATCACTCTGTATATACATGGGATAACAATGAAAAACACAGTTTTAGTATCATAGACTACAATAGTTATAAGCAAACTAGATTCTAACAGAATTGTTTGCTAACGATAACTGGTGTATGCCCTATTCAGCTATTGACAAATGTACCAATTGTCAGTCTAAGCTAAATAATATAACAGCGCGAGTCTCAGATTCAGAATTTACTTTAAGAATTACAAGGAGTAGCATGGAAAACTAGTAACACCATGGAGAGGCACTGGATCGACATTCATCTCTTTGTGAGTGAGTGAGTGAGTGACTGAGTGAAGAGACTCCAGTTTTTACCTGTCCCGTTTCATATTTGCCATGCTGCTTAACGGCCTCAAATACTCCAACAGTCTCCAAAACCTTCCCTTCAGGCCTGTTCCTGCCAAATAGCCAAACAGGCAACGTCATTAGAGGGGACACCACAAGATGTGCACAGCTATTTGGTCAACCAACATTGACCATGAAACAAAAAGCAACTAAAAAGGTCTGTATACGTAATCTCGGTGCGTGCCATGCCATTATAAGAGAAGCAAGTTCATTACGGAAGAAAACACATACAGAGCAAAACAGAATGGATTACCTTGAAATGTGTGTACAACAAAAATTCACCCCAAGCCACAATGTACGCAGGGAAATCTTTTGGACATAAAATAGTAATTTTGAGAGGGAACCCCCCCAATATTAGTCTATATTACAAATAATAGCCTACCTGACAAGATTGTTTAAAACCCCACTAGTTGTCAGAGATCAACAAACAGATATAGCATGGAGCCTTTGGTCTAGCAGTGTGTGCATGCAGGCCCACACACACACACACAC
>JAOEHI010000005.1:3562819-3594338 GCA_025447815.1 Percopsis transmontana
CACACACACACACACACACACACACACACACACACACACACACACACACACACACACACACACACACACACAAAACTTACGGCAGGTGGTCAAAGTCCTCCACAGAGCCCCTGGGCCTGACAGAGACCCTGTTAACCTCGTTGTGCAGGCCGTCCAGCAGAAAACGCAGGAACTCCTGGGCGTCCTGCTGGCTAAGAGAACAAACAGACACACTGGGGATTAACCAGGGCAAAATCATTCACTCAACAAGGAGGGATTATCCTACCTCATATCCTACCTCATTCTGAACAGTTGAAAATAATTGTGCACTGCATTGCAAGTGTAATCCCAAAATGCTCTTTGATACTGGGATGACAGTAATATAATGCAAAAAGAAGTCAATCGAGGCATTCGAAAAACTGAGCGCAGACAAAGATTAGGTGGAGTTGGGGAGGTGGCGGGTTTCTGAAGGGATCTTGGCAAGTAAAATAGTAATGGAGGGGGGACTATTTAAAAGAACCTCCATTCAACGGGCCAATGAGGTTTGTGTAGGTGTGTCAGCTGGGTGTTGGTGAGGCAGCTGACAGACACCTGACAGACAGCTGACAGACAGCGGACTCACAGCAGTGGGCAGACTACCGTGGCCTGCCAGAACTACTACGCTTAATCAGTTCATCTTTGACTCCAAGTGAACCTTTGTACCAAATTTGAAGAAATTCCTTCAAGGCGTTCTTGAGATATCGCGGTCACAAGAATGGGAAGGACGGACGGACAATCCGAAAATTAATGCCCTCTGTCACCGGCGCGGAGACATAAAAATGCACTTATGCATTTGTGGCAAACACTGCTTTCGTCACTGCCTGACTGGATCCCCTAATGCCAGGATCGACAGACTTCTTTTCGCAGTAGAGATCTTGGTACTTTTAACTAACAAAGCCCAGACCAATACCCTAAAAGAGGTCTCCTTGGTAAGAAGAGCCCTCCAGAAGGATAGCAGCTGATAAAGGAGGAATATGGCTTACTTGTATCCCACAAATCTGGGAGCGTATCTCTGGATCTGGGTCTTGAATTCAGAGGGGCTGACTGCCTCACTGCTCGACGATGTCCACATTGTCTGAAGGAGCTTGGCAAATTCTACATGCACACACACACAAACACAAATAAACATTATTCATACACTGTCCGTGGTTTTGGCTGTTTTGACCAATTGTACTATTACGAAAGTAGTGAATTCTTATAAGTAAGTGTTGATCAGATGTTCTAATGTCCTGGGAATTCAGGACCCCCCCCACCCCCTGGTGGGCATTGGCAGAGGCACCAGAAAGACATCTATGTCAGCTAAATCCCACCGTTCTAAGAAAAGTAGGCGTTTCTCTATGAAGAGCCTCACAGTCTTACTAAGAATGTAGGCTTGGAAATAGTGAACCTAACTTACACCTGATAAACTAGACTCTGTATAGTTCATATATATTAGGATTATTAAATTTTGTATGGTCCCTATACTTCACCCGCCATAGCAGAATGTTAGCTTGCTCTAGCTGAGTGAAAGCCAGTCCAGTGTGTTTTCTACACTAGGGGGCCTGGGCAGGGGGCAGCGCGCCTCTCACCTTCCATGAGGGCTGTGTTGGTGCGGCTGTTGTTGTTAAGGTCTCTGCGGTGCGAGTTGTGCAGGCAGTAGTCTCGCAGGCTGTGTGTGTTGCTAAGACACTGCAGGATGCTGTTCATGAAACACTGCGTGCACAGACACACACACACACACACACACAAACGAAACACACACACAGAGTTTAATTAGACAGGGGAACTTTTACAAATGTCCTCATAACACAGACATAATGAGTGAGGATTAGCCATCGCTGAACCATCTGTCCACAAGTGCTTGCTGTGGAGCGATGCTGCTTTCACACAGGCAACGGCCACCTATATGGCCCTGCGTGCCTGTCAGTGCTGCTGCTACTACTAACACTCATGTGACATGTGGAGGATAAGGGGGAGGGAGGGAGGGAGGGAGGGGGGGGAAGAGAGACAGAGGGAGATAGAGAGAGAGAGAGAGAGAGAGAGTCCTCTGTGGTCCATAGTTCAGCAGTGAGAAGACAGGGCACTTTGTGGTTGGGTTACTGTACACACGCACGGACAGACACATATACACCGTTTATTTTAAGAGCAGCCGTTCCGCCTGTTGCCTGGCAAATACTCGATGTATACCAACTACCCACCAACCAGCTGATTCGATTCTTACAACAAGGAAATGAGCATTACGTAGAGGTGCGGGATGGAGCGGCTGTTAGAATTCCAAAAAGTATGTGTTGATCCGATGTTCTTATGTCTTCTGGGAATTCAGGACCCACCCCCCCTTGTGGGCATTCACAGAGGCACCAGAAAGACATCCAGGTCAACTAAAATGCACTAATATATACCCACCACTTCTAAGAAAACTACCTCTAAAGGCTTTCTCTGTGAAGAGCCTCACGGTCTCAAGTCTTACTAAGAATAGAGGCAGTTATCATCGGCCAGCTGACAGAAGCACCACCATGATGGAACAATGCAAAATGGATTTGGGGTGGAGATTTCTGTGGGATCATTCGTCCCTCCAATACCATAGTTCAGTTGTGAATAATCAATGATAGCAGAAAATATGGATGCCTAAGACACGATGTAAAGAGTGTGTCTCTGTGTGTGTGTGTGTGTGTGTGTGTGTGTGGCTGTACACTCACGGTGTTCCCCAGGTTCCGTAATCCCACTAGGCCTTGGGCACTCTTGGAGTTCTGAAAAAAAACGAGACAAAAGAATCAGTGTTTACAACCATAACACGTGAGAAACTTGATGTTTTTTCCTGTTAAGCATTATATAAGGCTCCCATAAAATATACTGCGACATTGCAACTAATGCTATTCTTGGTAATCACTACTAAATTGCAGTAAACTGTCAAACACTCGGCAGTTTTCACTGATGAATGTCATTTTGTAAAATATACACTATATGAAATTTGACAGCAATAAAAAATGACCTTTGATGTTACTAGCTACAAATTAATTGGATTAGCCTACACTTACATCTATTCAGTGGTTAGCCTATATAATTGAGTAGCTAGTAGCTGCAGGAAGGAATAGGGCAGAGAAAGCACGGTGGGGAAATATAATGAGAGAATACAAACATATACATACATAACATATACTGTATAATAACATATTATGATATTATAAATAACGGGAAAATTACTCTGTGAGCCAGGCAACAGGCATGTAACTTTAGCTTGTATTGTCTATGCAGAAAGCAGCACTGCTAGGCTGGCAGCTTAACACGAAGCTGGAATCCTATATTCAGGTAACCCCCATGCTCTCTGCAGGCCTGCGCCTGTGGCATGTTCTGAGCACACCCACCAAGTGCAATAAAAGTTAGGACTGTGTTTTATGATCTAGACTGACCTCACGTGGTGATGGCTATGATGGCTTATCAGAAACGCGTGCAAATGAAGGCAGGCAGTGAGAATTAGGTTTTCATTACTGTTGTTTTATTGTTTTACCTTTTCGAACATGTGACGTAATAATAAAACACACACAAAAGAAAAGAAAAAAGAAAAGAGTTATTGGCTGGTTTTCGTTACATTTTGTTGCAACGTTTGGATACACTATGGTGGGAAACATAGTGAAGGCTGATACTATCACTGTTTAGACAGGATCCCTACATTCCCCCGCAAGCAACGGGTCAAAGTACCTGCCAGCACAGCAAAGCATATGGTAAAGTAAATGTGTTACCTAACAGCAATATACACCACAGCTTCACTTCTCTATCAACTTGTGCGATATAAAATCAATAGCGGAACAGTAATACTGTATATTTATTTACTACTAGAATACAATACTAATTCATCTTAATCATATAATTAATTAATCAATCGCCAGAAAATTGAAAATCACCATCGATTTGATATGAAAAACTACAAATATACAATCGACTGTACTGTGCCGTACAATTAAATTATTTTTACACCCATGACGTCCATGATCCAATCTAAGAAACCCCTACATGCTGTCCACAAAATTAACAATAATATCTCAAAGTTTTCAAGGTCGCTTTGTGTCGTAGCTGTTCTATGCTCACCTAACTGTCAGTTAACCGTCTTGGTAGTGAATGACGGACACACACACACACACACACACACACACACACACACACACACACACACACAGACAGACAGACAGAGGAACAGCCAACAGTTTAATTAACTGGGGCTTATCTAAATACCCCTTTTCTCAAAATTCCACTGTGAATCAAGCACTGCCATATAACAGTTTCCAACACACACACATACACATACACAACACACACACCACCCCTTCAAATACACCCTTAATGAAATACAAAGTCATTAATATCCTGCGTGAAACATTTTCCTGATCTCTCATTGGAGGGTTCTGGCTTTTCAGGAAGCAAGGCTCTCACCTCTCTGTTTCCTGGCTTGATGACTGGCTTTGCTGAGTAATGCTATCACTGGCCCCCCAAAAGAGCATCTTCTTTTTAATAATGGTTGCCTGTCTACCCCCTATTGGCTGATCTTCTAGCTTGCTTGGTTGACGAGTCAAAATGCCATTCTGGAGCAGTCTCCGTGGCAACGCTATTTTTACTTTGTGACGGAAGGACAGGGGCTAGAGGATGTTATGACATCACAGCAGCACGACTGGCCACAAGTCATCAATGACAGGGCTTAGTGAGTAAGGAATGTGTGTGTATGCCAAACAGAACATAGGGGCAGTGTGAGGGAATATCTTGTGGCCATGGAGACTTTAGACAGGCCATTTATGACCACACGCAAAACTTTTGCCACTTTTATGTCTATAATTCTACACAATCCTGTACAACAAGTATGCATATAAGGATCATTTTGATATAATCCAGGCCTTTTCAATTGTAAACAGTGTGAAACAGCATGCTAACGTTTGCAATAAAAAGCTTCTATAAATCTCCCAGCACTAACATGACTTTACTGATGTTAATTATGCTATGACAAAGCCTACTGCAACAGTGACCATCAACACTATATACAACACTATATATATTTAAAAAAGAAGAAAAACCCCAACTGTACATTACGATAAATTGCCTTGTATCGTATCCACACACAATGGTGACGCGACCCCTAACTGAGGAATTTCATGGTCAATGGAGGCCAACCACAAACTTTCTGCTGAGATATCATGCATGTAAACACTAAATCCTGCCCAAATGGGAGGTTTTAACATATTTAAACAGATATTACCACTACCACTAATGTATTCTGTGTTCAATCAAATGTGTCATGCGGTATAAGATTTTAGTTTCAGCAGTAATGACCAATCTTTTTAGCCAATTACCACAAACTTGATTAAGAAACAGATTTTAAATACTCTGCTCATTGTGCTAGAAACACCTTCTCCTCCTTCTCTTTCACCTTCACTTTGCCCTCCCTTGAACCTAAACCTGGGCCCTGGCTCACTGAAGGCTGACACAGTCTGGAGCTACTTCTGGGAAATCTCTCACTGAGAAACTCTTGGAAAAAGCTGTACAGCTTTTTGAGGCTTAGACTTAAAAGCCTACAGGTCATGCAGAGCAGAAGGTTCTGGTAATCATCCTTAGGAAAGACAGGAGTTTATTATTCATTACAGAAAACCTCTCAGTGCCTGGTGGTTCTGTGTCATCCATTCCTTGGTTTTTGCCTCCTTTCTTACACCTCCTTCTATTTTCTCTACAGTACATTCTTACTCATAATCACCTCAGCCTCCCTACTTACCCACCTTTCAAACATACTCCCATTCTCCATTTCCACAAGAAGTGACGCAAGAGAAAACAAAGAGATAGCAGTGTGATGGTGGATGTGGGCTGGGCACATCAACTACCAATACAAAAGTTGGCTAATTACTGGTTCAATACACTTGAAGTCGCACAACAAAAAGCTTAAAGGAAGAAGAAGAAAAAACAGAATGGGGGTATGAACAAGAGGAGAGGTGGTGACAGGGAACCGTTTGAGGGGTGTAGTAAAGAGGAAAATTAGAAGATAGATGAGTAACAGGAAGGTTTGTACTACGTCAAGTTTATCCATGTGAGGATGGAAAACACTTAACATAACACATGATGTTCACAAAATGAACAAACCTGGGGGGAAAATCTCCTTACAAGTGTTCTATTCATAAAGTGTAACAGGCACCTCAGGCAGCTACAGTAGCTAACCACTGTTGAAACCCTACCCATAGTCTAAAAGGTTTAAGAGGGTGGTAGTGGGGGGGTTATAAGGCCTCGATTAAGAACCATAGAACCATTCCTGTGTGCAGGTATAACTGTCTCGGCATCTAAGGCCTTCAGTTAAGAACTGAATGAGTGAGGCTAGACTTTAGCCAGTCACAAGATTAAAGACAGACTAAGATCAATTCAAACAATCACCTCAAATAATCATGGTCAAATCCTGGTGGACAATGGTCAAGGGGACAGAAAGATAGGACCTGCGGCTAGATGTGTTTAACCAGTGTGTGCATCCTGGGAATTCTATATTCTCTACTTGTCTTCCAAACACACGCATTGTGGTTTTCACATCCCTTTTTGTGGAGAAGTAGACTATGTTTGATAGGCATGCTCTTTAAAGTTATTATTAAAAGTTTTAAACATAACTTAACTTTTAAACATAAACATAAATACAATTATCTAATTTTTTTCTAAATTTCTTCTTTATAGTCTCTTTTGCATAGTTTATACTGTATGAATGAAGTAAATAAGCTGTGGTCCACAAAAGAGATAGATTTCTTTAGCAATGTTACAATTTGCAATAAGCCACATATTGAAATATTGTTATTTGGAGGTCTGCTTTCTTCTATTAACCAGTAACTGTATATTTAATCAATTTACAGCTGTGGAGTCAGTAGAATCACTGAAGGTAGACTAGATGGTCTATGTTGTTCCAAGTATCTGACTGGGGAGTGTCCACTGAAATGGATACGAGACACTTGACATGCATGCACAATCCTGATCCTTCACCACCAAGGCCATGGCACCCCACAGCTATTCAATCACAACAGCACTCTGAGCCCTGCCTCCCACCACAGTGAGCTTGCACTGTACTGAACAAATGTTCCGCTATCGGCAGCGGTATGCCTCAGTCCACCTGGCAGTGCAGAATGCTCCTTCTGATTGGCTGGCAAGCGGCTGTGGGGGGAGAGCAGGAGAACAGTTTGTACTGACCTTTCTCTCTGAACCTTTCTCTCTCCCTCTCTCTGGCAGACCATCACAAAGATCTCTTGCACTCTCTCAGGACTTACCACTTGTGGTACTGTCAAGCTCTCACTTGCATGTGGTGGTGGCAAATTGACTCATTTCTTCTCACGCACATAAACACATTCACTAACACATACACACAATGGGATTTAACACTTTAGAGTAATAATGAGAGTCAGTCTATTTATTCCTCTGTGTAAAAACACCAGGGCTGAGATCAGTCACACTGACATTTGACCAGGATGAGACGTGCTGACATGCTTCCTGCAAAGAATGTATTTTTTTGTATTTGTTATTATATAGTATAAATATGTACAAACAAATATAGCTGATTACCATCTGATCAGTTGACCTCTTGCACATGCTTCACAACAACGACATTTAATATGGCTACTATGGAACCAGGCTGGGAGTATCTAATGTTGTTAAGATAACATCTAGAAAGAACAGCATGGCAAAGCAAAATAAACTGCTTCTTATGCAACAGCACTTTACTTCACACTCTCTCAAGTCAGTTTTCACACAACACAGGGGCAACCTCCAATGGGAAGACAGAGAGAGAGAGAGAGAGAGAGAGAGAGAAAACATCACACCACAGCTTAGAAACCATCTTGCAAATGCTTAGTCAGATGGTGACTATTATACAGGCAAATAACTGGGTGATGCTTCAGTTTCATTATTTATTGGCTCTCAGTGATATACTGTATAGCACTGTGATGAAATGAAAATATCATCGTATGGTGACACACAACTCTGTAGACTTAATAAATGAGAAAAACACTTAATTTGTTCCATTGGATTATTTAAGAAAGGATTTTGAATTCATTAAGCAAAGTTTGTGATTTTGCATGTTTAAATCCGTAGGTTTTATCCCAAGGCAACTATACAGGAAGAATGCCTACATGCCTCAATAAATGATTGGGAAAACCATGAACAAATGGCACCATGCGGCATGGCTGTATTGACATTCAAACTGACCTAACCTGAAGGACTGGCCGAACACTGCTTGAGAAAACACAATTACTGTATTAAGCTGATAGCGTTCTGCTCTACTGGCCGGCTACCCTGCTGTGCAGGAACACGTGCATGCCCGTGTGCACCAATGCATGTGCGCGCTCTATTTACAATTCTGCATGCAGACGCCTCATATGAAAATATTTAGAGACACACACACACGTTTTCTCTCCCCTTGTCACACACATATCCATACAAACCCACGCTGCACAGAGAGCAAGGGCAAATAAGAGAGGAGTGAAGAGCAGAGCAGGTGGGGAGTGATAACAAAACATGTAGTGTGATTTCTGATTACATACGGTAGGCTAACCATAGCCTCCAAACAGCTGCTCTCTATAGCGTAACAATACATTCCTGTGTACCTGTGCAGCTGTTGTAATTGTTGTTATACTGTAACTTGGCTTCTCCCCAAGTACCGTACATCCTACGAGTAACACATGCAGCAATCCCTCCCTAGTAATATTTGCAATAAAGCTGAAAGCTTAAATTACCTGCAGGTGGCGTAGACATAATTCATAGATTTAAATATTGGTTCATAGGGCCTATGGACAAGAGCCTCCTCTCTCAGAATAGCAGCAGAGGTTTCCATACTAACCACTGGTGCCTTAGAGCCACTGATACTCAGATGCCTTCAGTGGTCAATGAGTTCTATACATCATGCCCACAGACCAACATTTTGCACTAGATGGATATGGTTTATTGGTCATTCAGCCTAAGGTAATATAGCCCACCCTATGTCGTGATATGTCGTGATTATTGCTAAAATACATATTTTTGGACTTTTCCAATATGCAAAAGGCTACAGTACATAACTGTGTTATACTGTCGCTTTTGTGTGCGAGATTAAGTCGCGGTTATATAACTTGTGACCCGACAGTGGCGGCCAATTGATACAAGAACAGCCCAGTACAGAGGCTTATCTGAGGGGTTTACCGCTGGAATGACTCGTTTCAACGTCAAACCGACACCATTGAAAAGCGGTATATACATTTCTCCCTCATTAAAAAATAAATAAATCACATTTTTATACACGTCGCCACTGCCACCGGAAGGAACCACAACCACTCACGCAAAGTGTCGTGCTATTTATTACCTTGGCTTGGTTTATGAGAAGTCCAACAAAAGTTGAAACCAGCACAGAGCCAGACATGCTGCCTTTCCTCCGCATCTCCTGTTTGAGGAACGGGAACGCGGCGGCCGGAGGGTCCTCAGGTACTGTCACCGTGTACGACTGTCGCAGGCTCGGCATGTTTGCAGAAAAAAAGGAATGAAGCTGGTACCGGTACAAGTTTAAAAAGGCACCCGGTTTGTGCACAATCCTTTGCTATTGTATTTTTTTTTTATATATCGCTATCTATAGCTCGAATGAAAGCTTTTGAAGAGTTATGCGATATCCCTCAGTTTTTCATCTGGTATGCTTCACTTGTCCGTACGGTACCATTCGTCCATTTAACAGCTCTGTCAAAATCACGACGAAAATAAGACCTGTGGCGCTGCCTTTATATTATCCTACAACAGAGAGAACGATACTTTTACTGGTAGGATACAAATAATACGACGAAAGGCTGCTGCTTTAAAACTGTATAATTCTATTCGTTATTGGTGCGTGAATCCAGTGTGTAGGTCTGGCAGAGCGCTTCCCATTCCGTTTTACACTGAAGATGATGCCCCGCCCCCTCCCCCAGTTAAAGGAGGCCTAACGTTACAACAAACGTCAGACACTGCCTCGAGCATTTTCTACCATGGTTTCTACGTCAGACAGCATGAGTGATCCATCCATTCAATTTCTCCCGGGAGTAATCTGAAGGACTAATGGCGCAAAGAGACCAGACCACTTGTCTTTATAATGAACATCATATATAACAATAATGCCATAAAACAATAATCAATAATACTGAATGTATGTTGTCAACAAATAGATTTCGTAATTCAGTATGACATTTGAATCTGAATATTTTATTTAGGACAATGTCCAATTGTTTTATCCTATGCAAACTGATCTGACACTAAATATAATTAGGGTATTACTCCATATTCCACTTTATGAAAAACACATAGGTTTACCTAATCACCTTGGTCAAGTGATCATAACAAAACAAACCGGAAAAAATTTATAAACAAACAAAAACATGATGAAACCGATTAACCAGTAACCACAGTTGATGCATATTCTATTTTAGAAGATGAGGATTATATTTTAGAGAGGATTATTTCAACACCCGGAAAGTCCAAGATAGTTTTTCAAGAGAAAGCAGTTTTGAGGCATGACTTTTGCAGTTAAATAAGATTGTTCATCAGGGTTGTTTAACTTTTCAAAACCCAATGTATGAAGGCCTTTATGACACAATTTTAATTTACTTACAGACCTAAAAAAATAATACTTGACATTGACCACTGGATTACAAAAAATGCTACTGCTGTTTTAACAATAATGTCTGTTAACACAGAGATTGATATATGTTACTGGTTATATAAGTATTAAGTACTAGTAGTTTATAGCCAAAGAATTAGAGCACTGGAAATATCTCCATCACATAAAGTCGCAAGACCTTACTGAATAAACAATATCAAAATATCTTCTCAATTTCAGGCTAGGATACTACTCTCAATAAATAAATAAAAAAGGAAAGACTGTGATACAGGTCGAATTACTGCATTACAAAGTAGCTAACTGTACAGTAACATAACATTGGAAACAAACAAGTTGTGTTGGAGATACTTCAGCTGCTCTGGTATGTAAAGGAGAGAAAAAGATCATCATGTCCCAAGTAGGAATCATATGACGAGGCTCACGCATGTGTACGCAGCAAACAGCTGAGGAATATTAGCACTAGGCTGAGGATATGTGTGTGTCCACGTGCATGTTTGTGAATGTGTTTTTTTTACTTTACTTACTCTAAATTAAGCCCTAAAGTGGGAAATACAAAGTCTGAAGGCACAAAGACTTGACATCTCCTGCAAATAACTATATACAGTATAATCTATAATCGTCCAGTTGTGTTATATACACAACATGTTGTTCTGCTACCTAAAACGAAAAAATAATACATTAGGCTGACAGTCACTTTACTAATGGGGTTGATCTTTTTAAGGGCCACAAATTGTATCTTAAATGAAACAATTAGGTTATTCTTGATATGGTGATGATGTTGGTCCATGATTCGCTATAGTCCTTTAGCCTACTCTTCCTATATAGAAAACATTATTCTACTTGCCTAAAAACACTGTAAAACACATATTATTGTGTTATAGAACAAAACAAAGATTTCTGTAATGTCATTAGGCAGTCTGTCTATATTTGGTAAAGCATTCCATTTACATCCAATTATAATGTAAAATACGTAGCTTAACTTTTGCCAACTCAGAGTGAGTACAAAAAGTAAAGAGCTGGTAGCGGTTAGACATCTTTCTCATGGTAGGCCAGAAATATTGGAGATTAAACCAACCTTAGCTATTCTATCCTGGTCTCCATTGAATACTAGCTCAGAGAGGGCTAGTTACTGTGGGCTCTTCACAGAAGCTGGGATGGACACACGGTTTTACATGACAGCTCCTTTCATCCTCTACTATCCAAGATTAGTCACGCTGTAGCCTACTGTTTGTGTGGACGGTGAACACACAGAGTGGACACCACATAGCTAACGGATCTGATAGCTTACATCATCTCATATCAACACTGACATGCTGCTTGAGTGTGCAGACTTCCCACAGTCAGGCCTACAGCACACACCATCTGATGAATCGCAATATCTCGTCATTGGTTTACACATAAAATACCTCAGAGTGTAACATTTAATTAAGGCAGACTGTACTGGAGCTTATTACTGCAGTCCAGGCAGCCTTATTAAACCAAATGCCCAGGCTGGGTAGTGCTTTTATACCCGACTGCAGTGACCTGGGAGAATTAAGAAGCGAGTAATCCAACTGTTGGCGCTCAATTAAAAATCCACACCTCTCTAACACTCCTCAGAAGGGCCAGTTTCAAACTTGCCATCACCCTTGTTGTTACTACAGGCCTCCCCTAAACCTTAGCCCAAACAAGAAATGTCACGATCTTACTACTATATTGGTTGAATGTAACTAAGTTTTAAAAAGCAACATGTTCTTATATTGTCGGCCCAGCCCTGGTGACTGCCTTTTCAAGTTAGCGACTGTTGTGGTGGTGCAGTTCAGGTGATTAACAATGACCTCAAAGAGGATGCTAGTCACTCACAGACCAGGCTTATCACAACAGTCCTTCTAGAAAGGGTCCGGTGTCACATAACCAGGTTAAGGGAATAGCTTGCACACATGACAATAATGACCTCATAAACCACTTTTAGGGCTGTCATAGAAGCCACCAAACATAAGAGATAGAGAAAGAGAAAAGAGAAAGACAGGTGGAGAGAGAGAACATGTAACAAGCTTGTTATACTTTGTAATCCAGGAACTGTGTGAACAACATTGCCCCCACCGGGTGAAAAAGAGAAATTTAATCAAACACAAAACTTTAGTTTAGTGCTTGCCCTGAAGCCAGAGGGAATATACGAGTATAAAAACAGCAGGACACTGTAATTCCTCTATCCACCAGCTCCTGGTTACGAATTCCCTTGCAGACTGGCATATCCCCTCGAAAAGCAGTAAGTACCGGGCCAGTGTAAGTTGGTGTAGATTCTTACCGTGGAGTCCCTGTTGGGGGAGCTGGAACGCCCGTTCCGGCTCGTCTCCCACGAAGAAGAGCTGAACCCTCTGCTGCTGCTGCTGCTGCTGAAGGCCTCCTGGGCGGAGCTTCGTGAGAGGGTCTCCTGAGTGGAGCTGCGGGACAGGCCCGAGTAGCCCGAGCGGGAGCTGCTGCTATACGAGTCAGCCACGTCAGTGGCACGGCTGCGGTAGCTCCTCAGGGCGCTGCTGGAGGACGAGGGGGAGGAGGAGGAGTGGTCCGTGAGACCCAGAGAGGACAGGTCCCTGCTCAGGTCGCTCTGGGACACCGACTTGCGTCGATTGAGGGAGATGCTGGAGGTCACCGGTGACGAGGAGAGGTAGCTGGGCTGGGCCGAGGAAGAGGAGGAAGAGTAGGAGCTGTAGCCAGAGTAGGCCGACCCCCCGCTCAGACCCGAGCCCCCGTAGCCCTTGACCGGCGCGCGGCTAAGGCTCTCGCTGCGCCGGCTGCTCACACTGCTGCTCCCGAGGAGGTCGGTACGGGGGACGGGGCGGCCCCGCTCACGGTCGGGCTCCGAGGAGGTACTGTAGTTGCGGGTGCGGGCGGCGCTGCTGCTCAGGTAGCTGGAGGAGGAGTAACCAGAGGAGGAGGAGGAGGAGGTAGGCGTCCTGTACGAGGACAGCCTATCTCGCTCGCCATAGGAGCTGAGGCCCGGGGTCAGGGAGGAGCCATAGGAGGTGTAGTGGCTGGTGTAGGAGGAGCCGCCGTAGCGCTTGGCGGTGGAGGAGACTCGGGACATGCTGCTGCTTCTGGGGTCTCAGCCACAGGGAGGGAGCCTCTGGAAGACCGCATCGACTACAGGGGGAGACAGAGAGCTCCGTATCACTTCATCAGCAACAGGTTTGAATGTTTGTTCCCATTCCGTTCCATTTTCCAACTGTCACTTTGAGCAGACAGAAATGATGTCATACACACTGGTGTTAAATCTGACTGTTTTTTTTTCATTAGGATTTTTCCTGAGAGGACGTTTGGTTAAATCACATGTCAGACAGATTTCAAAATTGGTCCAGCACGCATGGGCGCATACATGACCATTGCTGTACAACATACCCAAAAACAGGAAATGTAATGTAATGCCTTGTGATTATTAATGGGATGTCCAGATGACTGTTGGAGGTTAGCATATAGACCGCGTCCAGGCAAGCAGGCAGCACAGCGTGTTACTGTGCAGCTGAGGCAGTCAGGCTCCTGTTCACGAGGCAGCGCTGCATCTGAATAAATAAAAGTATCTGGTGTGGTTGATCCGTGTTGAGTTCATTGTGTGAAGCTCCAGTTACTTTTACCTCTCTATCTTTTGCCCACTTTCTCTATTCCCTATACTCTGTTCCCTATGTTTACTGTCTGAGCCCCCATCTCTACTTCTCTTTTTCTTTGTTTTGTGTGCTCTAAAGTAGCCCCCCAGCCCTCTCTCCCTCTTTTTAACCAGAGGTTTATCAAATATTCATGATATGGATTTGGAGTAGGCATACAGACAGCGTGTTGGAGACAGGCCAAAGCACACAGAAACAGGCTACTATTGCACTGGGAGGTGGACTAAAGCTAAGCTAGCCGGGCTAAAAACATCAACAAACACAACCTGTCTGACTCCTTAGCTAGGCAAGGTGGCACTGGCTCAGTTCAGAATTGATGCTATGTTTTGGTCCCACTGAAAACTGTAGGGTATTACATATGTCATATAATATCTGTAATGCTTTTTGAATATATTTTTTGTTGTAAGAAACCAACAAGTAAAAGTCAGGCACAGTAGATGCATTGTAGATGGAGTTTAGCCCAATCCTTTTGCAACCAAGCTTGTAACCTAACTTATTTGTCTGCACCCTGATGCTTTTGTCTTGGCCAGGACTGTCTTAACCATGACTCAACAAGACCTTTCTGGATTTAATATAAATTAAATCAGCTTGACCTTTTGACTACAATTACAAATTAGGTAATTTAGCAGATGCTTTTATCCAAAGCGACTTGCAATTACATGGAGCAGGTAGGGGTTAGGCATCTTGCTCAAGGCTCAAGGATGCTTACAGGTAGGCCAACTCTGGGGCTCGAACCCACAACCTTCTGGCTGGGAGTGCAACACCCAGACCACTAGACTATCCTGCCCCCACTACACTCCTGTACCTTTCAACTACCCAACTGCTTTGTCCATAAACTGCCACAGCCTGTATTTCCAAAGTCCCTTTGTAGAGACCCAGGGCATGGCTTACTGAAACAAGCTTTGGCTAGCCTGGTGGGCGAGCCGCTAAGTGCAAACAGTAAAGTTATACCCGTGGGAGGACACAACACACATAACATGGGCATTAAGGATGGCTAAGATGATAGCAACTACATTTTTTCAGTAAAAGGAGTTGTCTCCATGGAAACAACACATGCGCAAACACCACCCGAGTGCTTGCACAAACAAACACACACACACATGCTGTACTGTAAATTGCACACGCACACACACACACACACACACACACATGGCTACTCTGCATTTTCAACCTCCCCTGAGGATGTGCTAACTGGTAGTTACCATAGCTACTGTGGCAACAAGCCGCATTTGTTTGCTTGCTAACAATGCATAAGGACTTTAATGTAGCAGCAGAGCATAATCTACAGGAATTCTAGCATTAGTGTTGTTAGAGCTAAAGCCTGGGTGCTTTTTCTGTCTTGAATGACAGCCTGGTCCATACTATTTGGAATGTATAATAGTACATAGAATAGAATAGAATAAACTTTGACAATTGCCATATCAACAGTCTGGACGGCAGCTTTGTGTCTGAATAATCCTCTCTCAGAATGTAATTATTGAATATGTATTATTTCTTTGCATAATGGTTGCAGCAAATATCTGGGGAAAAAGTGCTTTCATAATCTTCATCAGTCACTGAGTCACAGCTCTTGCAGTACCAATTGTTCTCCTGTATCCTCCGGGCCTAACAGAGACCACAGCCTGTCAGTCTTAAGTGTTTTCTACTGATCTAAGCGTGGTTAAAAGAGTGTGTGATGACGCAGGCTGCCACCATACCCAGGGGTGACGTTGCATGGAGAATATAGCATCAGCATACACAGTCTCTTTGGAGTCTGTGAGTCCTGCGCTATTGTAAACTATTGGTTCACTCCCAATAGCTCAGGCAATGCAAATTCAGGTCTAAGTAGGACATTTCTAATTGTCAAATTCTAAAACACAAACATGTCATTAGGACATACTATGGTTTTTGTTGGTCTGGCCCGACCGTTATTGGCATTCAACAGATATAGGGGGCAGAATAGTCAAGTGGTCTAGGTGTTGGACTCACAGCCGGAAGGTCGTGGGTCCAAGCCCCAGAGCTGGTTTACCTTTAAGCATCTTTGAGCAAGGTGCCTAACCCCTATCTGTTCAATGTAATAGCATCATGTAATTGTAAGTCGCTTCGGATAAAAGTGTCTGCTAAATGATCTAATTGTAATATATTGGCATTTGTGTATATTCTGGCAGATAGGAAGTTTAGTTGAGGATGGGAATTTTCCTAGTGCCCGCAGGTGTAATCAAATTACCTTTGTCACAACTTATTTGATAACCATGGGTCCATTACCAGGGATGTGGCATAGTACTGTTTCAGAAGTTTGTTATTTCCAAATATCAACATTGGTATCCAATAATGTATTTAGCAGTTTACTGCTTAGTTTACTGCTGAACAAACAGCTTTATGAGTAGAAATACCAGCTGAAGAAACAGACATGGCATTCTGACTTAAGGGAATAGTGCTAGAAACTTACATGCTACCTACTGCAAGGACACTAAACTAAGCTTGGTTTGGCCTGGTCTTAGAGGCAGCTATATATACTGTGAAATGTGAGTAGATAAGGGCCACACTGATGCGTCTACATTCCCTGTCTCAGAACTAGTTTTTTAACAAGCTACTCTAAATGAGCTTAATTAGCTGGACTCTCCCCTTCATACTGACTCCTTTGTGGCACAACTGAATTAAAAACTAGACTTTCTAGAAAATATACTATGCACCACTCCAAACATCAATATGTCATTGCAATTCTTTCTATTAGCTACAACAATGGGCAATATATTAAGCCATCATAGCACAGGCCACTTGTACATCAAGAACTAACTGGCTTTTCATTGTCTACTTGAATAAACTCCTTTAGACCAATTTAGAATAACAGAACAAAGATTCTACACAACAAAATAAGTGAAGAAAAGTGGACTTATCAACAAACAATGTTGCAGACTCAAATGAGAGGCATAAGGTATAACCGACCTTATAAAATGGACTGAGGCTGTGAGCTACAATAATGACTGTTTCAGTCAGTGCACTTAATTCTTTATTCATGGAGCCATTTCCTTGCTCAATTTGAGGCCATTTCCATTCCATCCATCAATCCTTAGATACATAGAGTTTGGAAAAGGGTGAAGGATTATCAGTTGAAGCAATAATTTAATTAATGTACAAGGACTAGTATTAAAACCTAACATACCATATGCTTCCTATGGAATAAAAAGCCAGGGCACAGCAACCAGCTGGGTCACAGCATCTATACATTTCCAGTCCGACATATTTTTCTCTAAATGTGCTGCATACATTGCAAATAGGAAAATCTCCTGCATCAATGAATAGATGGAATGCATTACTGTATGGTTAATACAGCATGCTACAATTAAAATATTAGATGTTTTAACCTTTTTTGTTTGATCCATATGATGTTTCCATGATGACGTTGTGGATTAAAGTTGCAGTGGCATTACTGTCCACGTGAAGCTATGGCCTATAATAATTCCATCCTGGGGTGTTTGTGTGTGTGCATGCCATGTAGAAATCTCCTAATGCAAGTTCTTACCTGCTGTATGAATGGCTGTGTTAGTCCCGGCAGACGGCGATGGCATTGGGGCAGATCATCCTACCCCACAGTATACACTCCGAGGTTAAGTCACTGGTACCTACTGAGGAAACACAAATTTTATATATATATATATATATATATATATATATATATTCCATGCCATGTTGCATTGCATTTCATTGTCAACTGTTTCAATTTACAGCCAATAACTTCAAGAGAAATAAAGCCAAATGACCATACTGGCCACCAGTCAACAGGTTCAGTGGATTTTATGTCTAGCAATTAAAAATGAATGATGCATCCTTTAGCTCATACTATCAAATCTGGAAAATGTACTCACTAAACATTATAATGTTTAGATAACAAGAGGCTTCATTATGACATTACAAACACAGCATTCATATTGTCGCTTTCCAATAGCAAGTTCCAGTACATAAAAGCTAAGACAACAGCAACATGCTAACTCAGTTCTAAACCTGGGATCTAGTTTCTTCAACTCTCGAAAGATCTAGAACATTTCGACATGCTAATCCTCTATACTCCATTATCATGTTTCTGAGAAGGTGAAGCCCACAATTACAGTTTTTACCACACACACAAACAGGGAACTGACAACCTAGTAGCCTACCTAAAAGTAGAAAAGAAGAGTGGCTGGTGAATTGGTGGGTATGAGTCTCACCCTTGTTGTTTGAAGCGATTGGGCTAATAAACAGAAAGCGGTGGGCTGCTACCGGGGAGGCTGTGGCCCCAGAGTGTGAGAGGAGCCAGGGAGGGATTGTATGAGCAAAGCGATCCAGAATTCCACAGATCAAGTTACAGAGACGGTAAATATAGCAGACTCTTATGACCTCTGCAGGTCACTCAACACTCCGAAGCATTCCAATCTGCTCTTAAAGGACTAACATTAAAGCTTTTTATAGGTCAAGCTGGGTAAGCAGCAAAAAGACTCTACAGGAGTTAAAGCGTTGGCAGAGATAAAAATAAAAAAAATTCAGTGGCTAATGGGATGATTATTATAATGATTATTATGATACTAATTACAACTTCAGTAAAAGGTCATTAAATACACAATAGTATGCTTTCCCTGAAGACTGAAAAATGTCAAGCCTGTAACCAAACAGTTGACGTCAGTCTGTAACACAATGGAAACAAAGAGACATATAGTAGGCTGGTTATTGGTCTCACTGAGTATGGATAACATTACAAGACAGGATGAGAGAGATGGGATGACACTTGCATAGCCACGGAGGGTGCATTCTGGCTATTTCCCCGCTCTTATATTTTGAACTATGTCTACGAAGACAAGATTTGATGGATCTCAAAAACAGAAGTTCACAATACACGTGATTAGATAACCGCTGAGTCCCAGGCACGTTGGTTGGTAACAGGAGCGGGCCAAGCGTGCGGGTGCGCGCACTGTGACAGTGACACTAGTGAAGGGGGCGGAGAACCAGTTTAAACAAACGCTGAACATCTCCTAAATAATGGAGGGGATTATCGGAATGTGCAAAGTTGTTCTAGTTCCAGATCAATGCACCAAGATCACGATGGTTTGGGTCCCATAACAGTTTTTCTTCTAGCTAACATACATGAACAAGGTTCTCTGCAGTAAATGTAACTGCATTCACTCACCCCACAGTTGGAGACCATCCCGATCCGAGCGGGAGCTGTCAGTCGCGGTAGTAAAACGCTCCAAAAGTGTCTTTCTGACCGGCGTGCTTTGATATTTAGACCATCATGTCACCAATAGTGAAGCAGAATCGACAAACTTCGAAAGATATTCTATCGTTACCTTGAAAATAGACGTTGATTTCCAGGCATCCCTTACCGTTGCTGTTCCTGAGTTTTAGCAACGGTTCTTTTCTCTTTAAACGTGACGTCAGGCCAGTAAATAGAACAGTCCTGGTTGGTTCATCCTCCACTTCAAACGTCACACGAGGACCGCCTTCCATACCATCACTTTGGTGACGAACGTAAACATCACACATTACCTTCATTCATTGAAAAAAAAAAAAGTAAGGCTAAACATCTTTAATGATGACTGGGTGAAACTCATCACAAGATACGAACCAGTCTTTTGGGCGATCTTGCTGAGATTGTTAAAACATTATTTGTCGTGTGAAAAACAGCTAGGCCTAATGATTAGAAAGTGAGTTTTCACGCCTTAAGTATCTTGTTGAAAAGTTTAAACTTTCAACTTCCTTGGATGATAAGACTGGGAGTCCATATTACTCAGTAGTGCCTAGACAATAGGTTGTCTAGAATTATGAAAATAAAATAGTATCAGGCTGGAGTGCTTTTATATCGATCAGTGAATAAGTAACATGTAGGCTACTAGTGAATAGCACAACACCATAAGAGATGAAGTTTAAGAAGGAGACTACAATTTTATTAATATTCAGTGATTCTTATCCTATAAATATTAGAAATAAGTGACAGCACTCAAATCTTTCCGTCTTATTTGTATTCAGTAACCTTATAAACAAAATTGACTGAATACATTTTTACACATACATCAGTGACACGCTGTTATTAACAGTCCTTTGTCATGTAGTAGAATTCATTGATAGGTTTTATAGGTTGGTTCTCCTTCTGTGCTCAAATGGAGACCTTTCGGTTGAAGGAGAAGCTAATCGAACCTTACAAGATCCATGTGAACTAGTGACCCGGAGGAAGATGGATTGGCTGTAAACCACAGTACACTGCTTTAGGCCGACTACAAGGAAACTGAATATCATAGGTAATGGTAATATGCATCTACTGTTTTTTAGAATGGAAAATCATACTGTACTAAACAGACTACCTCTGTACTAAAGGTTTAGCAGGGCTGCCATTGAGTGTTGTGTTGAGCATTAATTCTGTCTGCCATTGCCGGGAATGATAGAATAGTATTGGATTTTTTTCCATTACACCAGGAAACCTGAATTAATCACAGTCATTATTATTAGCATTATATTATTAGCTGATTAAAATGATAACTGTACCTCAATTGATGACACACTATTTGAACTCAATTTTTCACTGGAGAAATGGCTACATATTTTTGCTAAGCCATGGTAAAATATGGCACTATTCTTATGTAAACTAACCAAAAAATCAGTATGAAAAAAAAGAAAACATATACCACATTAACACTCTGAGGTAATTGTATAGATAATGGTATAAATAAGGGTAAGGGCATAATGAAACACTGCCAAAACATTATATGCTGTATCATATCATCAAGTGTGTTAACCTGTAAAACAGCAATCTACACTTTTAATCACACAGACAAATTACATGCACACTGTAAAACCACCCAACCTGAATATCACAACAGACCACATTTTCACATTTCAAATAAATCTCACTAATTAGCAGAGCCACTATACACTAGCATTTTGGGCCAGACATAGATATGAACTAGACATAGCGAATGTTCATGCCAGCATGACACGTTCCTTTTTGAACATACTGTATATGTGTGGCAGTCGATGATGCTACACTTAATTTGTTTATCATTACTCTCGTGAGCAGGTGAATATAGTGCGAGAGTTTTCCCTCTGTAAAGTGGGATCATTTAGCCAACTGTATATCATGTATATGCCTTTACTCTTAATTCAATTTGCTATACAGTGTGTGCATTGCTATAATATTCCAATATATGTTAGTATTCAAGTATAGTCATAGTGTTATAAACACTACTAGTTTATCAAAGAAAATCCATTCTCACATACACATATTGAAGACAATGACAAATTACATTGGGTAAAATAACTATGACAAAGAGGCCAAGGCGCACTGCTTCAGGGAAAAAGTATCAGTTAGTCATATTATCTCTTTTACTAATAACGTTTAATGTTCATCCAAGTAGTCACCAAAAGTGAACATTTTAATGATTTAAAGTGTCCACTTTGACTAAATGTACTTTTTTCTCAAAATACTGTGTTTGATGCCATGAGAACATATACATATGTAGGACTTATATCTTTTCTTATACTTGTTAAATTAATGAGAAAATAAACATACATGTATTATATATACTGTAAATAATACTCACATGTTACTGCATATGTATTAGGGCTTAGGATGGTATTAGGGCTGCACAATTATTGGTATAATAACTTAGATTAGGCTACTATTTTGGCCACTATAATATTCTAATTGCAAAAGGTCTCACTGCAGTTAGTGCTTGAAGGCAAAGCAAGTTACTTTACCTAGTGCTAGTAACGTTACTTTGTCCATGACACAAATAATTAGCAGCTGTGTCCACTGAATGCCTTTTTTTCTACTATTAAGTGCAATAACAACATTTAGGAACACAATTCTTATTTATTTGTATTGGTTGTGCATATAATGTATAGGCAGTTAGCACAACAGAAACAATTTTTAATTGTAAATCTATTAATTGCCGTTAATAATCGCAATCACA
Source organism: Percopsis transmontana (assembly GCA_025447815.1). Taxonomy (NCBI): domain Eukaryota; kingdom Metazoa; phylum Chordata; class Actinopteri; order Percopsiformes; family Percopsidae; genus Percopsis; species Percopsis transmontana. Next base: position 3,584,977 of record JAOEHI010000005.1, read on the forward strand.
ATATTAAGGAAAATAATCGCAATTATGAACTTTGTCTTAATCGTGCAGCTCTATTTGGTACGAGGGAAAGCATTTCTGTGCAGGATTAACTTCTACGTCAATAGGAACTATATAACACACAATCTTATGGCAGATGAGCTCATGTTCTGGAGATGGGAGCATCTCGCCAAAATGTTCAAGAATGCAAACTGATACACAATATTTTGTAGTTTGTTTTGCAACGCTTGTTTGGTTTCACGGTTCATTACTGGTTACAAACTGCAAGAAACATAAATGACATAACATTGACAATGATGAAGAACCCTATTGGGCTTTAAAAATCAAGGTGTGGAACTGATGAGACAATTTACACAATTCAATAAATCATTCATTAAAGAAAAGTCTTCTTCAGAATTAAGACAAAAAATGTGACAAATTAGCTGAATTTGTATACTTGTCTCTTACTAGCATTTACCCAATTCAAATATTATAATTGAAAAACCTGTAATGTCAATGTGGCATTATGATCCAGTTCAGTCTCATCACCCATGCACTTTGTTTTTGGATCTACATAATCGTGGCCATAAATTTGACCCAAAAAAGCACTCAAAAATTCTCTTTCTAGAATGTGTTGAAGCTGCATAGGATATTTATGCAAAAATTATAATACTGTATGTGTTATTAGTATTATATTTGGACTGACCAAGTTCCAGTGGAACTGAAAGCAGAACACGAGACACATTAGATTTGCTAATACAGTTGGGGAACAAGAGTTGCTACAGACACTGTTTTCCTCCTCGCCATCAGTGATGAAGCTACTACTGTCCACTATGGTGGAAAATAAAATGTAAAGGTATGCTAAAAGTCAAATGAATATGACAGCTTTCAAAAAGCATGTGCTTCCTGTGACCACAAAGGGTCATCAATATGCCAGGTTATTCTATGCAGCTTTTTAAAAAAAAACTACAACTAGATTTTGCTCAAATCCTGAATGAGATGATAAATAATTCAAAAGGAAGTGTTATGTTTTCATCATGATCCTGCATTACGATAACAGATTGTCTTAGGTATACTAGGTGTGTGTATGTATCCTCTGCCTTTACCTCCTCTACTGTTATCAAGGCCAGTGGCAGTATACCATTATATCAAGGACAGAGATAAAGGCTTGCGATCTTTGATGGACTGTGGAGGGCAGCACGTTGCATACAACTGCGGCAATGTGTATGTGTGCAGGTGTTCATGTACATAGTTATGTGTATGTGCTTGTGTGTGTGCAGGCGATGTGAAACACATTAACACTAAAGCCACTGCTTTTCCTGATAGCGTGCCCTACACTAGCAGTGTGGATGAGAACACAGCTCTCATGTCTAGAGTTTGATACATTTCCTGGATTGTAGGCTATTGCTCCATTCAACAAAGCCCCCAAACTGATCAAGGTTGAAACTCGCAACAAAAGGGTAAGCTGGTGGTCTTGGATACTTGCCTGTGCAGCTGCTATGGTATACGCCAATGTCCTAAGAGATACAAATCCATGAAAGCTTTACTGGTACAGTACTATCCCGCCTCTTTGCTCCAAACTGGGCATTGGATTCTTGGCTTGGTCTTCATTGTTACAGATTCTTCCATTGATTTCATAGGGCACTCTCAAATAAAGCTGGACAGTAAATTAATAATTACATAATTCTCTCCCAACTGGTGCCTCCATTTCTACCCCGACCCCTTTAGTTGTCCACCAGTCAGTCTTCACCTTAAAGTGCCTCTATAGGCCTTTTGTTGCAGTTCATTTAACCAATCAAGAGCTATCAATTAATCAATCCATCATCTTAATCAGCCATATGGTAGCCAGCTTCTTCACTTGGTCTTGGGCACCACCAGTATCTCATCACCATCTCGAATGCTGTAGGAGTGGAGGGCGCGGGTGCTGTACTTCATTTCCTCTGGACCAAAAGCACAGCACACATCCTTGTCAATGTAATACAGCCTCATGCTGTTGATGGGCAGCTGGACCACTGTTCTCAGCTGTTTCTTCAGTTCTGCCACAGTCTGGTCTAAGCGGATGTTCACCTGAGTAGAATAATTTGAACTTCTTAACCAATTACAATTACAATCTTAACCAACATGACAAGCAACCAACAATAAGAACTACTGTACAAGAATCAAAGAAATAGTGCCCATAGAATACATTGAATGAACATGCCTCTTAAATATGAAATTTTAAGAGATTACTGGTAATGATTTATATATGCACACCGCATTAATAGAATGCACAGTGATGCCCCCATTCTACCCAGCAACAAAAACAAAAGAAAGTATGAAACACTGACCTGCTCCACCTTGTCCTCACAGTGCACCTCCACCTGGGCATGGCAACGGGGACGGAGATCAATCTCTGCCAGTGGCTCCAGTTTTCCATACTTGTTCACCAAGCATTGGTATCTTAGGAAGGAGGTTGGAGAGCATATTGTAAAACCTAAAGCTGCATAGAATCTTTTTTTTAAGGTAACAGGAATTTTACAAAAACAGTTTGGGTATTGATCTTGCAGTCTAAGAAAACATGTACGAAACCTCACAACTAGGAACCTTGCAACAGATTTAGGGGTCAGTGGACGGGCAATATGTGTGGTTTTCTTTGCCCATCCACTGACTCCTAAATGTTACTTTGAATTACTATTATCTTCACCAGCCCCAGCAGAACATAAGACCCCTTTGTATTTCAATAATCTCTGTACTGGATATTATTGGTGTAGGAAAATAGGAATGGTGTAGTATTGGTGTATGAAAATTGTAACTCAGGAACAGAGTTACTATGGTAACAGTTCCCTGGACCAACGTGCCAAGCCACCCTGTTCATCTTGAAATACCACAAACTCAGCATACATACAACACAGCAAAGCACACACATGCTGTACCATATACACAAGCTTGTACCCAGGACATATATTCTACCTATAAGGCAGCTGCTCCTCAGGGTAGTCCAAGTGATAACGAATGAAAAAGCGTTCTGCATCTTCTCTCTCACCCTCAGTCACAACACTGCCATTTAGTGATGATACTGATGGAAGCCTGTGCAGACAAAATGTAACCATTTCTTCCTTATGACATACCACATAATTGGATTAATATTCCTGCAGTTCTTTTTGATATACCTTGTTTACAAAAAATAGGAAATATACAGCCATGGAAAAATTTAAGAGACCACTGCATATCCTTGTAAATATAATAATATAAATATAAATATAGAATAATTAAAAAATATTTATATATAAATATAAATGTATTTAATATAAATGTAATTGTATATAAATATTATATTTAAAAAAAACGGGCAGTGATCCCTTAATTTTTTTTTCATGGCTGTATATACATTTGGGAAATACTGTATATAACCTGTTAACTACTTTCCTTTTTTTTTTTAATTGGGAGTCATTCAAAAAAATCTGAATTTCCCTATGATATGATGGACTTGTTAGCCTTTACTACATGTGTAAATTATATACAGTGATATATTTCATTTAATCTACACTTTACTTTAAGAGAAAGTCAAACAGAGCAAACTTGGAAATCATTGGGAAATTGTATTAAAACAAAACAAAACGTTTTCACTCCATACTAATTATGAGCCTGTTGCTTTGTGATTAATGTCACAAATGTCTCACAGAAGGACTTACTGGGCAATCATAAGGCTGCGTCGCTCTGTGTTAGTGTAGGTCTGTAGTAAGGGAATCCCCTGCAGTCGCACCTCTTCCAGCTTGGGGAAGAAGTTCAGCTTTTCAATGTCCTCCCACTGGTTAAGACCTGAAAGTGCACACAGTAAATATACAGTATATAGATATACACTGCATATTCTTGTAAATATAATAATATAACTATAAATATCAAAAATGTAAAAAAAGTATATATTTAATCATTTTAAAACATAAATATAAATGTATTCAATATGTAATTGTATATAGATATGATATTTTTTTAAATGGGCAGTGGTCTCTTAATTTTTTTCAATGGCTGTATATACAAAGAAGATAGATAGATAGATAGATAGATAGATAGATAGATAGATAGATAGATAGATAGATAGATAGATAGATAACTCCACATCTTGGAAAGGTATACATTTGGAATGATTGTAAATTAAAAAATCTGGTTAGGGAGAAAGGAGAAACCTTCTCTCTTCCCCGGTTGATGCCAAATATTGATCAAGAGACTTTACTACCAAAACTATACTTTTAAAGTCTATACACATAATAATCAATAATTCACAGTTTACACAAGTATGTTGTGAGACCATCTTGATCTTTAGGCTCCATAGTTTGTTTTGCTAAAAAAAAATTAGTCCCTGGTCCTTTCCGGGACCTGGTAAGAGGAAAACCGGCTAATCAGCATCCAGGTGGGTAGTACAGTTGATGCAGTAAGCAGACTACAGTAGAACAGCTAACAGTAGAACAGCTAACAGTAGGAAGTGGTCCTGTGTCAGAAAAGCCTCCTGTGGAGCTTGTGAGATCAGGATGGTCTTACCAGGCTTTCCTGTATGTGTTTCACACAAAAAACACTTGAGACAGAGAGGCATTACAAGCCACAGGGATCTCACAGCTGATATACTGGAATCCTTTTCAGGGATAAACTCCGACTTGGAGAATTATTTATAACGATGTTCTATAAAAAATAACTGACACTGTTGCAGCTGCACTTTTTTTTTTTTCAACCTTTGGGCACAAAAAGGCAAATTATCAGCTATACGCACATAAACACAAGACAAACATCCTAACCTGAGTTGTGCAGGTTGATGCTGCGTAGGTTGGGGAACAGTCTCTGCAGGACGTCCCCACTGTCTTGGATAGAGGCCAGGTTGTTGTTGGCCATGACCAAGGTGTCCAGACCGGGGAACATGGAGCCAATCTTGCGTACCTCGGCCCAGTCCTGTAGACTGTTGTCTGTGATATGCAGCAGGCGCAGCGTGGGGCAGGGCACGCTGGAGGCCGACACAGCGGTGTACTCGTTAAGGCACAGGAACAGCTCCTCCAGCCTGCACAGCCACCACAGTGTGAGCAAAGGCAGTACTGTGCACGGTGTATACAGTGGTGCTTGGATTACCATCACACGCTGAGAGTAAGTTTATGTTCATCGCTACCCTGGATTATTGACATGGAACTTTGCTAGGCCTGCGTTTGATTTGAAACAAAACTGCATGCGACTGTAGGTGGAGGGGTAGAGAGGAGTGGTGGGGCAATAGGCTGACGCTCTCTGGATTTCAAACTGAAACTACACCTGGTTCCAAAAACAAGGGGAGTTCCAGATGAACAATCCAGAAGTGAGCCACCAAGATGCCCCACAATAATAAATCTTTACCCACCAAGATTCTCTTCCTCTCTCTTAGGATGTGTATCAACTCTCTCAGAACCACACTAGGTTTAATATCCATCTTACTCAGACATCTTCTGTGTGAGCGTGATCACAGTGTCCCAGGACACTTGTGTGTTGTTGAGGACAAGGCGTCTGACACGTGAGAAGGCTTCTGCACACCGCGGCTCCAGAGCTACGCCTCCCAGGGGATTGGAGCTCAGGTTAAGGAAGTCCAGGTTGGGAATATTGGACACAATTTTACTAATCTGAAAAAAAGGAGAAATGTGGCCAAAGACAGCACACATAAAAGTAAATAAAAGAAATGAATTCATGTCAACTCATAACAGAAACAAAATGTAACCGAACAAAATGTAACTGAAATATCAGGCTTAGTTGAGTTTAATATCTAAAAGCTACTCAAATAATCATCCCTGTTTATTACCCCCCTCAGGTAAACATTTGCAAGCAACTGCTAAATCCAGAAACAGTAGGTCCTTCTGAGCCCAGCCACCTCGTGCCAGTCCTGCAGCTTGTTGTGGGACAGGTCTAGTTCCATAACGTGTGCACAGAAGGCGGCGATCTCTGCCTGGTCGCCTGCCCTGCTGATCCCACATATGTTCAACACCAGCACACTGGGAAGGTTCAGACGGTCTGGAGGGAAGGAAGGAGAGTAGCAAGATGGTTGTGAGTGTCTTGGCTTTTTCCAACAGGGGGTTAAGGGTTAGGGATGTACATTTCTTGAAAAATTAGGCCTTAGAGCCTTAGAGAGAGAGAAAGTTTAGCAAAAGGCATATGACTGGATAAACCACACAAGCAAACACCAAATCAAGTGTGTATCTGTTACTGTGACATGCTTTCGCTCACCCTACCACCTTGTAGTCAATTACAATTACACGCTACTTATATATTTCAACCATCTCTATTACAATTTGCCATGTTACCTTTCATGGGGGAACCTTGGGGGACAACTGTGGGCACTACAACCACCCCCATGCCGGGACCTCGTCGGTACGGGAAGTTCTCCGGGCTGTACTTCTCGCTGATCACCTGCATGAAGGTGCGGCCCTCCTCATCTTCTGAGGCTTCCATGGTTCCGTCCCACAGCCCAGCTTCTCCCTCGGCTAGCAGAACATGGTTAAAGTGGTACCTTTGTTAAACCCTCAACTCTGTAGCTTCCTTAGCACAATATTAAGCCCTCTGACGTTTGTCATAATTTGGTGTTAGACTCACAGTTCACTTCCATTGTTTTTTACAAACCATACTTCTAATGCAGCTTAAAATCTCAAATTACTACACTACAATACATTCAACCAGCAGAGATAGTCATCAGCTTTGTAGACACGGCAATGTGTTGTTTTTGGTAAACAATGGAAATTAATGGCAGCTAAAAATACTGATCCAGTTCCAGGCCGTGAACGATGGATTCTTTTCTGTGGAACGATGGATTCTTTTCATTAGGGGAACAGTATTATTTTATCATATAGAATGCGATGACTCTGAAAATACATTACTATTTACTTTCAGCTTGACTACATTTTGCCTATGTTTCAATTCACAATTTGTTGATGATTTGGTGGGTGATTCATGTTAATAGATTCAGAGTGGACTCGGTCCGTTTTGGGTCCACTATGATATAATTAATGTCCATGATGCTGACAATGAAACAGTCTTTAGAAACCTATTTGGACAAGAAGCTGGACAGCGTGATAAAGTCTGTCCTTGACTTTGAGAGAGGTAAAAAACTAATGATGATGATGGAGCAGGGAGGGCCACAAGGAGTTGTCCTTAGTCCCTTATCAGCAAACCACAGAAACACTGTCGTTCTTAATGTGTGCAACTCAGAAAAGCAAGAAGGCCGATCTTTATTAACTGGTTTCCATTCTGATGTACTAAGTCCATGCATTGCTAAAATGTCTTGTAAGTAATGCCTAGCTGTACGACATGCTGCATGACAGCATTAAATATGTTGTGGTTTTACGGTAGTAAAATAATGAAAAGCTCATATAAATATATCCTATCTGATGTTAACACAAGACTCAACTGCTTGGTTATAACTCCATAAAGGAGAGCAGCTTAGATCTCACCTGCAGGGGTGTTTCCCTCCACCTGCCCACTACAACTGCTCACTGTCCGCTTACGTTTCTGCACCAATGGCCTGCCAAAGGGAACACATTCATTCATTCATTACGTAAAGCACAGCAATTATTAAGTATGTCCACAAGTTGTACCCAATGCAAGATCATGTTTATAGAGCTGACTAGGTGAGTTATTCTTACTCCAGTGTGGCTGCTGGTGTAGACTGATTTACAGAAAAGGAAGAATGGTCCCTCAGCTATCACCTTTTCTCTAGGCAGGCTAGAAATGGGAGGGCTTGGAAAATGGGAGGGCTTGGAAAATGGGAGGGCTCAGAGGGGAACGTAATCAGCACATGACCCTGTAATACAAACAAGTAAAACGATCACTTCCTGTCTTGTTATCAATTTGGTTGTAGTGTAGAAGTGAATCTGATTTCTTAGAAATGTAGCCTAGTCAAGTTCAACACCATATGTCCGAAGGAATGATGTCTGAAAAAACTAAAATAAGACAAAATTTATAGTAAATGTGTCTAAGTTATGTTGCCTTGAGACAGACGAAACTGACAATCCCGTATGAACTGTAAATCGATAAGGCATTCGACTCTTCATACAATGAAAGTGTATAGAGCCTATACCTTTGTTGCTGCTGCTGTAGTTAATGCTATTACCGGTAGGCAGAATATGTATCTCTAGAGAAGAAATAAACAACAGCATTGTGCGCCATCCACATCGGCCCAGTACAAGTAGGCTATTTTTTTTAAATAAAATTAAAGCTGAATGTTTACAAAATCACAGCAGACAGTAGACTCTAGACTCCGCATCACTGAATGACCCCAGCCAGCATCGATGTAGACTTCGATTATAAAATAACAACGGCAGTTATACTGACCGACAAGATTTTGATGATGATATGAAAAACCGACTGAGAATATCTTGTTAGGAGAGCAATGAAATGTCATACGACAACATACCTTGAATTTCTACTTTGGATTTCCCTTGTTGATGATAACAAACCTGTCATAATCAGAGCCATAATGCTCTGGTCTTCATCCCGGAAGTGACGTCGTTCGTAAACTAAAGTAGTATATTTTTACACTTTTATAATGGTATGATCGTGAACAAAAACATATCGCCAAAATGGACTACACAATCTATTTTACAGTATACACAACAAATGGATACCGTTTGAATACAATTGAAATAACAGTCAATGAATGAAGGGAGGAAGAAAGGATGATAGATAGATGGCCTGTCTGGTGGTTGGAGGTTGGCCAGGCGCCAGGGACAGCCACATTTTGTGAGAAATTCAAAAACCACAAATACTTAGTGATATGACATTATACTGAGAAGGAATGAGGGTGAAAATTCAATTACTTCAAGTAAATTGTTTATTTATCAAGCAGATTATTATTATATTATTATGTATGAAATGTTAGGCCGCTTGCTGAAGGATACTTACAGGGGAACCCTAGACCCCTTAACTGAAGACTATTCTCAACCATGTGTCGATTATTGTATGTAGCCTCTGTTTGGTCATATTTTTTGAATCAGGCTTTTGAGTTAAGTAAATACTCATACTGGACAACATCGTAAGTAAGACTGCTTTTTTGTGAGTGTGTGTATTTGTAATCTAAAATAGCGAAGGCAACATTTTCTCTCTCTCATCTTTGTTGTATAATAATCTTATAACGTTAGTTACCTCATAGTTAACATCTGGATTTATAAAAAAATCTTCAATAAAAATTGTATACCCAACCAGGGGTAGCCCAACTGAGCAGTTGCCAGGGGTTACATGGAAAGATGGTCGATGTAAAATGTAATGTAAAAAAAGAAAGAAATATTAAATATAATGTAAAAAATTAGTAAACGTTATCTGAAAAGCAAAGCAAGTAAATTGTCATGAGCGGGCAGCGCTCCCTGTTTTCCTGTCGTGTCTGTAATTCTCCCTCTCCCTAGTGTATCCTGTCTGTT
>JAOEHI010000005.1:3594438-3619655 GCA_025447815.1 Percopsis transmontana
CACACACACACACACACACACACACACACACACACACACACACACACACACACACACACACACACACACACACCGTATCCTGGGGCGGAATACGATATATCTCTTTTCCTTTCATCTCACGTCCTTCGTTCTTTTCAGTGTCTCTCCCATCTTTCCCTCCCCTTTCTTCATGTCCCATTACGTAACGCTCCTTATCTCCCTCTCAAAGCCCCCATTCTCTTCTCCCATCCTTTGTTAGCAAGATTATGTTATATTATGTTGCAACATTTAACAAAACAATTAGAGCATCATCAAGCTAATCATGTTTTCAGTTTGTCAACACAATTAGCCCCGCCCTTAAAATTATTATTTCCTATTTATTTCCAACCCTTCCGTCTCTACAATATATTTCCTCCCCAGATAACCCACCCCCTCACCTCCACTGTGCAGTCCCAACACACACATGCACAACCACACACAAACTGGTTCACTGTCTTGTGGATCCCTTTCTGTCTTGCTCGCTCACTCACTCTCTCTCCTTCACATGACCCTCAGTTCAGTTCGTGAATCTAATCTTCCTGGTAGTCAATCGGTGGTCAGGCAGGGCCTCGTAATGACTCAAAGTTAACGGACAATCGCTATGGCGACAGTTGTAGGGGAAGGAGGGGTTAATGGAATTAAACAGGGGTTGGAATTGTCCCGGGAAGAGCCAATTCATAACCAACGCCACAGTCACCCATGCCACTTAGCCTCAAACTAACCTCTTCCAGAATTCTGGAACACTACGGAAGAGGGGGGAAAAACTGGAACAAATTCCTGAAATCGGAAATAACCCACAACCAATTCAAAGGCACATCTAGTTGTCAACAGCTGGATGCTAGGTTCTGATTGGCAAAGATTTAGCTAACATGCCATTTCAACATGCATTTGATTGGGCAAGACGGTTCCCAAGTATTTGTGACAAAGTGGTTTCCTTGTGTTCAACAAGGGTTACAGTGTGCGTGTGAGCAGCACAAAATCACTTTTCACAGGTTACACTTTTAAAAACACGCTTGTGCACATCTGCCGTGTAGGCAAGCCCCGCCCATAAACCCATTTGTCTCTTTATCTGTCAGTCATCTCAGGGGGGCTGTCAGCCTGAAAGGGAGAATGGGGGGGTTGGGGGGCATACAGGGAAAGTTCTAGAGAGCCGACAAACACGACTAAGGGAGGGCAGATGCTGTGCCAAACATCGAACGACAATCGCAGCAGGAAAAGAACTGAGAGATGAAACGAATGGGGTGTGTGTATGTGTCTGTTTGTGTTGAATGGCAGAGAGTGCTACCAAATGCTACCAGGAATACCGGGAGAGAGGCTGAAAGGGGGACAGGTGCTGTCAGAAAGAAGAGACCGAGGATAAGAAAATGTAAAATCCTGTAAATAGACAGGCGCAGACTTCAGCTGTTATTGTGATTTGTTTTAGCCACAATAGTAGCCACACACACCACCCCATGTCTTTATTTAAACATTTATTTAAGCTATTTATTTAGCTATAGGAACAAACCATGTACAGGAGGCCACAGGGTATGCCAACTGAGGGAGGAAGACTGATATCCCTTCTCACTGCTATACAGGAATGTGTTTACACATAACATTTTATTTAGAGTGCATTACATCCTATTACATCCTATGCCCTATACGTGCCAAGATTAACTATGCTCATATGTTTACACCCTCATTCTATTCCCTGTTTATTCCCAGAACATGAACATTGTAGAAGTGGTGTTAGTGGATCCAAGTGCAAGAGAGGCTCGGGGTGCAGGTAATTAAGAGATTTACTTAGGCAGGTTCGTGGTCAAGGTACAGGCTAAGTTCGGTACATAGAGCATTAACAATGGCAGAAGTACAGAAGGGTTAGATGGTAGGCGTCCAGGACAGGCAACATGGAATCGGGGAACAAAGCAACAAACAAAGGGGGACTAGAAAACATGTAACAACAAACAATAACTAGCAACAAACACAAGGTTTAAATACAGGGGAACACATGTGAAAACAATAGCCAAATCAAAGACACAAAGTAACGGGAGAGACAGAAAACCAGGACTGGAACAGAAACATGGAACAAAAGGAAAAACAACTAACTGGATGGGACCTTGAAGGGGATTTAAGGATGTGTTTAAACAACTTAGCTGAAATGTTCAAAACCAGGATGTATGTTATTATCTGCTATTTTAATGCACTCAATAGTTCATGTCGGGAACGTACTTGATTGTTTTGCTATTAATGAAAGTCACACACGTCAGACACAAAAAAGCTCAAATCCCAGCCACCTATTCCATTTGCAGCTTGCAAATGGAAACCAGGCCGGTGCACTATAATGCCTGAGGCAATGGAACATTTATCAGAAAACCTTTGGCCCTAGTGGCCTTAACCTTCTAAATATGGCTAGATACAGATTTATGTACTGAGCATGAAGAGGACTGTGCTGTGTTTTATGCTGTCTATTTCTTTTAACTGTTATTTTGTATTGTATTATAATGTTTTATAATGTATCATGTTGTATTACATTTAAATTTCAAAATGGCCGTCATTAATTAGAATTTTTTTAAATGACAAAACTTAATACAAAGAATAATTTTTGAACATCATGCAATATTTGTCAATGACTAAACCCCTAATTCTCCTACCTATACCCAACAAACATTGGATTGTCAGCCAGCTATAATCACTGCTCTTTAGACTACACACAAACACTGAATCTAATACGCAACAGCAGGTATGCATGTGTGTGTCTGTTGTGTCTCAGATAACAAAGAGGAATGAATGTCTGTCTGTCTCCTGTAACAACGTCTGAGGTGTCAAGGCTGGGAAAATTGGTTTCACAGAAGCCCAAATGAAGAAAGAATAGGAACAGAGAAGATGGGCAGAAACAAGGGTTAAGAAAGGGAGTTAAAGAGAAAAGAAAAAGCAACAAAGACTAATAGTTAATTTAAAAGAGAGAGATGCAGGGAAACAAAGACAGAATAAAGGTGGAGTGTTAGCAGACAAATTAAGCAATCTGGTCTGTAACTGCTATTTAACCTCTAATGAATAATTGAAGTGTTTATTGTGACAGCTACAGAGAGACTCGGAAAATAGATAAAGAGGGAGAGAGAGAGGAGTGAAGGAGAGGGTTTATGAAGGATGTGGGTGTGAAATGAGCTATTGTCCTTTATTTGATCTGTGTGCTTAAGAGCTCAGACACAGAGCAGTGAAAGCACATCTGCCTGCCTCAAAAGACCTGTTCAAAACCTTTCCCTTCTCCAAAGGGTTTAGTTGATACACCCTACAGGGACAGGCACCATCTGACGTCATCTACTGCCACACTTGGCTCGACTGTATCTTTGTAATATACCCTAAATAATATAGTAATTAAAAAATGAAATGTAAAAAATGAAAAATGAATATGTTTGGAATTTGAGAGCTCATGGGAATTTAATTCAACTTCAAATTCAACTTCATATTCAACTTTAATGTTGATAATTGTTTCATTCTTTATTTAAAAAAATGCAAATTCAATTATTCTGATACTAACTTCATGGATTCAAACTTTAACCTCCAATGGGTTTGCTAAGGCGTGGTAATTTACTGAGAAATTGTCTCCAAAAATTCTTCATGATACCTTTTATCTCTGCGGTAACTTTAGAAAAGTGGAAGAAAATGACACATTTTAAAGTACTGTCCTCTCTCAGAAAATGCCGCAAAATTGGTCTCGCCTCAGCGATTCCTTTATCGCGATGGAAAGTCTTCTTTAGTCCTCTATAAATTGCATTGTTGTAAGTTCATTATGTTTGTCGTTGGTATTATACCTCTTGAAGTGGGCAGGGCTATTATGCTAATTTGTGAGGTCAATCAATCATAAAGAAGGTGCCCTTTTTTGACTCTTTGTTGGACTGACAAAGCACAGTGCAGACAGGAGTTCATTTGTACACGAGATGTCCCATCAAGCCCGGGCAAGCTTTCACACCTGGTCAGTGAAACAACAGCTGGAGCACAGGCAGTTGAAGACCAGACACTGTAGTATAACAGCATGAGGTCAGAGGGAAAGCGAGAGAGCAAGCAGGCGAAAGAGAGAGAGAGAGAGCGAGTCAGAGCTGGCACTTTGTGAAAGTTGCCGTCACAGACAGTTTACGCAAAGGCTCACGTAAGCACAAACCTGGATGTCACGCAATCACACACACACACACACGCTTACACAAACACACCCATGAGTCCCATGAACAGAGAGATGTGATATATCATTCTTTTTTCGTCTCCAAGCGTTCACTCATCTAGTGACATGACAAATGAGCAGCTGCTTGAATCAACCAATTACAGGGCTAACGGGGTGTCAGCTGACGGCACTAAGCGCTTGCGCTCCTGGCTTCAGCAATGAGCGTGTAATTGTGTGTGTTTTAGTAGTCCGGACAAATATTTTGTGACAAATAGGACTTTTGTCTCCTTACAGAATTAAGGTTGACAAGACAAGACAAGACAATCGAAGGGAAGGGATTGGACGACCGCGTAACCATGTCTACGCATATTCATGACCATCCACTGTCAGTCAGCGTGGGTCTGCATGACAGCTCGGGTGATGCGCCCGGGACACATCGTACCAACATCAACACAAACCGCCCCCACACGCGCTCGAAGGCATGGGACGGGTGACACACTTCTCAACACCCGAGTATCTCATCCTGACAGGCATGTTCCCACTGTGACCCCTCACACCTTGACCCCTGAACATACTTGCTTGGTGCTGTCACAAATGCTCCCAGCCCAATGGCCCGTAACTCGTCCTAATAAAACCAAGACCACACAACAAGCTAATAATACTATTACATCCCACTATCTTGTTCCTCTTAAGACAAAAGTCATCATAGGGAGATACGTTTGAAGATCTCCCTGTGACACACACATTTCACAATCTGACATGAATTATGATTTTAAGATCAACATTTGAGTACATTTTCAATTCTTTATGCATTACAATATTTTATACATCCTCTACAGAAAAAAACAGTTACTGTGTTTGCTTCAATTCTGCCTCTGGCTGTGTGAGCAACTCAGCCCTGATTGGCTCAAGGTACAAACATGACTTTGCTTGTCCAACTGGAAGGCCAGAATTAAGACTAGCTTGGGTGTATACGTATTTGAGTGTAAGGGAGAGAGAGAGAAGGTGTAGAGCAGAATCAATACGTTGAGAGGCTTTATTGAACACTCATTTTTCAAGTTTCCATTGCTGCGCTGTTAAAGATGGACCCCCAATATACTGCTGTGCTGGGAACAAATGACTTCTCTTATGGGGATGTTATTATGCGTTGCCCTCAGCTGAGCCCCCTGCTTAGTGTCACCTTGCCAGAAATAGACAGGCAGAGGGTACATGTTTTTACAATGCAACCCTCCATCTTTGGCCTCAGGCATCATGGTGGGACCTGACCTTATGAGAGAATGGGGCAAAGGTCAGAGTGGAGCTTCTAGCTGACCTCTGACCTACTGAACTCTGACCTAACTGTTGAAATCTCTGTCCCCCCTCTCCCTCTATACACACACACACACACACACACACACACACACACGTATAAACACAAACATGGACAGTTTTGAGTTGTGGACCAAAATAGTGTGAACAACATATACACTTCATAAGTTCGACGTCAGATGGACGTCCGCATCATCATATCCAAGATATGCAATAAATTCACAAAAACTGCTGTTTCATAAGCGCTGCTATTGGTCTACAAGGCACAGGCCAACCACGCATTAATCTAATAATAAATTATAATTAATAATAAATCTGTGGCTACATTTTAATTTAGTTTTTTCAACATGAAAACAGTTACAGAAATCACCCTGTGATGGTGCAAGCCCGGTGCTGTAAGATAGAAGAATAAACAGATAAAAATGTCCTAGTTTGAAAAGCCTACGTTGAAGGAAGACTGTGATAGAAAAATGTATATGAAACCCTCATTCATTTTCACCATTGGGAAATCACGTTTGATCCGTAATTCCATATTTAGGCATGCTAACGTCGAACAACTTATAAGGTCTGCAAAAATAGAATCTACAAAAATAACATTCATTTTTAACTCCTATCCTTCAACTTACTGTCTGATCTGAACCTTTTCACACCATCTCTTTAGTTCCATAAAACCTCTCGAGTTGCTTAGCTACAGGGAGTAAAATTAGATACGTTAAACCCTACATCATCATCAGGTATAATGGACCTGTTCCTCACATTGCTTCACTGTTCTTTCTGTACAGGAAATAAATACCCCACTGCTACAAAACCACATTTAAAACAAACTTGGCTTTATTGCTTTCTTGAGGCTTGATAATGCACCGGGCTATATTAGCTGCTATTGTTTGCTGTAGGTGTGCTAAAACTGTTAGCTAACTTTAATGGTTTTTGGTCACCTATGGGTGAAAAGTGGGTGAAAGGTGAGGTTTTTAAAATGCCATTTGTCGGTTGGTACCTGAGGTGAGCAGGCTTCGGGGGTGGAACAACCACGTTGTTCTCATGTAAAACGACACGAGGGTGTTTGACAAAGGAACATGTAACTAAAGACTAGGATACGCACAGACACACAACCACATGTACTGTACTAGCAGGTACACGGTGTGCCCGAAGCGAGGTAGTGTGTGCACGTGTGTGTGTGTGTGTGTGTGATTAACATCTATAAATAACAGGATCTATTTGTCGTCTCATTTCCACTGCCATCAGAGCCATGACACTATACCTGCAGGGCTGTACCCAACCATAGAAACATGTTGGCAAGGTCTAGCCTTACACTCTTGTTTCTGTGAGTGTGTGTGCGTGCACATGCAGACCAAACAGGATTATTCTGTGTTTGGGTGTAAGTGTACATGCATGCATAAGCGTGCCCGTTCACCTATGGCTACTGATGAACAGTGGGTGTGTAGGTTATTTGCAGAGATTTAAACCTAATTGCTTTCCATGCCCGTGGTCTGTCCCTGAATTATACACTGGCAATACACTGTGTGTGTGTGTGTGTGTGTGTGTGTGTGTGTGTGTCTGTGCTCTGTCTGCATTCTGGCTGTCTCTGCAGTGAGGGCAACCACAGGCTATCATTACCAATGTTATTTTTCTCCTCTATGCAGGAAATCTAGCCTACATTCAGCAATCTGTGTGTGTGTGTGTGTGTGTGTGTGTGCCGAGGCCAGAGCACTGCAGCCAAAAGCCCAGCCCAGTTCTTCCCAAAATGCACCGAGCCGCAAGTCTGACAACCTCCGCTTAAAAAAAAAGCGTGTGTGTGTGTGGGGGGGGGGTCCTTCGATCAGAGGTGGCGTAGTAATTCATGACTTGTGATGGATATTGACTTTAGCATCTGAAGAAATAAACTATTAAATTCATTATTGTTTATTCTCAATGTAGATCAGATATGTGTCCAATTAATATGTGAAATCATTGGTGCATTCTAGGTCAAGGTTATTTTAAACAGAACCCAGTCACCAGTAGATGTTATTGTCTAGCTAAAGTTAGGACCGTGGGCTTAGTCAGAGCATTGAGTCTAAAAATGTATAAAGGGATCAAGCATAATTTTAGTTAGTGAGGCGGCAGCCCCATTAAAGCTTTCACACTCCACAATGCATGGGGCGCACACACACATGAATTCCAATTCAATCCAACAGTCTAACTGACCTTGATGTCATATTAGTCTAGAAGGTCTGTCATAGCTGAAACGCAGGGGTGCACTGACTCATGACAAATCGGTTAATTCAATAAGCTTGGCAGACGCAATTACCCAACGAGGAACATCCCTAGATTGTTTTTTAGTAAAAATCCTGGAATTCTTTCGGGCGCCTGGCAAAATCTAAATAGACTTGTATAGAGGCAGGGGCTATCAACCAGAGCATTTCACTCACTGATAGCTGACGGATGTCTATGGCATTTCTAAGAAATTACAGTAAATAGCTCTTAAATCCTACCTACAGCTCCTTTTAAGGAGAAGGTAGGTAAGCATGCTTACAGGAAGGCTGGGCATCCCAAGTAAAAGTACATTTTCGGTTGGGAGTCGACCACCCTAACAACTACCCTATCCTACTTTTCTAGCACTCAGCATGAGCGCAACGTCTCAAAACCTGTGCGTAAAATATGATGTGCGAGTCACCTAAAATATGATGAAAGCATAAAAGTCTGTATAACAGAGGCTCCTAACACCTTCCCACCAAATCCCCTCGTCATTCTCACCACACACACCTTACAGCACCGCAGCCCTTTCCATAACCCTGTCCCGCACAGCCTGGCGCGGCACTCAACCAAACGCTGGGCCTTCCTTTTGAGCATACAATTATGATAAATGTAGTCATTAATCCCCAAAGTATGGTCATAATATAACCCTGCCTCGGCGGAAATTTGTGCTGCGGGCGTTTTATTTTTTTAAAATTTAATTGTATCATTTTTTGCCATGTAACGGCAGAGTGACGTCTTGCTCCGTTGTCAGGCTAGCGGGCTACAGTCTTTAGAACAGAGGAGTAATGAAGAAAGCTAGAGGAATGATTGTGTTAGAAAATAGCTTTTCAAAAGCCTCAAAAATAGGAAATTGTTCCCCTATTTGAGAATGGTGCTAGCTGTTGCGTGTGGGTTATGATGTGTGTGTTTGAGAGTGTCCCTGTGTGTGTGTGTGTGTGTGTGTGTCCAACTGTCGCTTTGCCTCGGTGTTTAATCACCACCGCACATTGAAGACTCTCCACAAAGCCGGTTTTGTTGGCGAAACAAAGCGCGGAGCTACTCCTGGCCGTTAAAAATTAATCGCCGCAGAATTGGGAGCAGCGAGTTCCCCTCCTTCTCCTCCTCCTCTTCCTTTCTCTCTCACTCCCCCAACACAGCAGTTCCCAAGGATAAGTGACATTGTGATTAAGCGTCTGGATGTGAAGGGCCTTCCTGCTGAAGAGAGTGGGTGGGAAAATGAGAAAGGAGAGGTGGGGACCTACAGAATACGATCTTCCAATAGGTAGTGTGTACAGTTGATGCTAAAACTATAGAGCGCACAGGGGCTAAGAAAACTATTTACTTTGTCCCGTATTAAGCCGCCCACTTATTTCAAAGCCGGCAGCTTCTTGGCTATAAGAATACTCCTGCGCGCACGTAGGAAAATGGGAAACGGGGGTAGAGACGAGCACAAGTCACTCAGCACGTACAGTAGGTGCAGGAGATGTGTGCATTGTAGGGACTTTCAAACTACTACTTTTTTGGTAATTCTGCTTTCAACCACAAGGGTAAATCAAGATTTGACTTGACTTAAAGGCCAGAGCGGTAATGAATATTTGGAGTGAGGAAATATGCTAAATGTGTGTGTGTGTGCGCACACGTGCGTATGTGAACATGGACACAGTTCAGCGAGCAGGTCAGGGTATTGCCCTTAAAGCACTGACAGCATTCTGGGCATGCAACTGCAAAGTCTGCACCTATTTGTGTGTGTGTTTCATAGTGTGTACTAAAGCTATGGTCCACAATAATGCTCTTTAAGTTGTAATTGCATTTGTAGTGTTTCCTAGCACCTCCTGGCTGATTTATGAGGCTTGCCAACGCTTGGCTAACAAGGGCTATAAATCCTCCCCTATGCACTGCTCTCCCTCTTCAACTAGGGACGATCAGGCCAGGTTAAGGACAGAGTGTGAACTATTTCGTAGGTCCAGTTACTCTTCGTGAGACCATATATATGCATTATCTGAAATGAAAATAATACTCGTGTTTTGCTCTTTTTTTGTCACATGGGTGTCAGAGATACAAATTTCAACATTTTAATATTTAGCTTTGGTTTAAGAGCCCTAACTTTTCCCTTGGCACAGGTTATCAATTTCAAACAGAACATCTATAGACTATCTTGGTGTGCTACGCTGTGAATATGACAATAAAACCTGAACTGAACTCAACTGAACTCAGCCTATCCTCTCTTGTGGAGCAACCAGGGCTGTGTAATCCTGATCTAATGTGGCACCTAGACATCAGAGTACATCAGAACCGAATTGGAAAGGCTTTCATGAATAGGCAGTAGGCTAACTCAGGTGAGTAAATAACAACAAGCATCTGCTTGACAGTGACGTCTAACGAGGTGTCAGATGAGCACAGATCAACACTTCACCTAGCGGCTGACCTGACCCCAGCACGAACTTTGACCTCAACCCATGAAGACCTTTTCCAGCACACACAGACTAAACAAAGTCATCTCCCATGGCAGTTTTCCAGGTGGCTTCTAGCAAAACAGCCCAATGTCACACAACTCTGTATCAGCCTGAGAATTGAAGTCCAAACTGCCGTGCAAATCAAATATAAGAGAAAAAAAGCTTTGGATTTAGCCAGTGTCCCCATTTTCACACAAAACACATAGACATAGCATAATAGAGTCTACAGCTCTGAGGCCGATAACCGCCACGGATGTGGATTCGAAAATGGGATTTGGTAAAGGAGTTATAGCTTGTATCAAATGTAATAGCAGTCTGCTGTCCGCAACAATAAGACCTGAACTCTGTGACCAGTGAAAATTTGATAAAAAAGGAGTCTAGATATAACCCATACTATTCCTTGACTTATTCTTTCTTAGTTAGGAGATTTATTTGTGCATTTGTCTGATTTGTACACATAAGTTTAGACATACATTCTTGGTTTTCATTTCACAAGTATTTCCAGATACTATAGTTATGTAATGTAGATAACTATAGTACTTTTCCCCCCAATATCTTTTTTATGCCATTTTCTTTTTGAGGTATAATTTCAGTTGACAGTGCAGTTCGTTTTCAGTAGTGAGCAGGAAAATACATATTATAGCCTAATATTATTTTTCTATAGAGTGCAGCAGATCATGTCTTCATCACTTTGAGCACATTGAGCACTGGTCTCATATAATGACTTAAAGTTAAAGTGATTCACCTTTAAGGACACAGAATATGATTTCTGAGAACTCTAAAAGTGGAAACTACCAAATGTGCTACCGGTAGCTTTTTCTTTAATAAGAGAAGAGATAATAGAAGAGAAAGGCCACTAAAGTACTTGACTAGTTCTCCTCCGACACCAAACGCTTCCATTTGTTTCCATTATTTTCTGACATAAACTTTACTTCATTACAAAATTTTACTAACACATTCTAGTTTACAACGTTGCTGTGGCAATTTATATAGCAACACTAAAAACTCAAGTTTGTCAAGGGCATATTCCACGTTTTCTCTCCAGCTGAGCAGCATGAAAAACAATGGGATTTGGCTTTTGACCTTTTTTTCTTATTCTCATTCCACGACATGTTCCACGAGTGGAATGAGGAATCGCTGAGGATTCGAGAGCATGGCTTGCTGGGGATCTAAAGGCAATTTGAAATCGTCAGGATAATTTACCATCCCTGCCAGATTTGGGGGTGATGTTCAGAAGGTCCAAGCCGTCGACTCTCTGTTTCCCCATTGTCCTCTGCTCACCTCTAAATCATTCCCCTTTATAAGCTGAAACAGAACGTCCCCATAACTCACAGGGTATTTTTTGAGGGAGGTGCTGACATGAGGTAGATGCCGCACAGCACCTCAAGGTTATGGTATTTAGAAAGTCTATCTCTGCTACCTCTATAATATACCTCTGTACAGTTCCCTTCTCCTTAACGAGAAATTAATTGTATTATCCTTTCATTGGCTGGCCATTGACTGGACCCCAGAGCAGAATCCTTTAAATAAATAGAATCAAGAGAATTTTGTCATATCAAAAGGGCAAACCTCTCAAGGCCAGAGCAGGAGACCCTGAGGAGGTACACGGTGTAGGCCACACAGAAATGACAACTGCACTAAATGTAAAAAAAGAGTTCAATGGAGTAATGCCATCTGGCAAGGGAGGCTATGTTTTCAAGACTAGAGCTAAGCTTATAAATCATGGCTCTAAACCTTTGTAAGAACACGTACGTCCAAACAGAGTGGCCTCCTCAATTACATTCTTTATCAGTGTGTGGTCAGGCCTTTGATAGCATGTCTAACTATATCAAACACATTCAAGCAAAGACTCCAGAGACAAACACAGTATTACACACTCCACCGGCAGCGGTAGCCATGAGGAGAATTAATCAATGCAACATCTGAACGTCAGTGTCATCTTCTATTTATATTGCATTGCAGGGATAGGGAAGTGTTCTTACCAGTTTCTTCGTCGATAGCAAATCTGCCCAGTCCAGTCCCATCACGAATCGAGTACTGGATCTCACCGTCTCGGCCGTCGTCATCGTCCAGGGCGGTTACTTGGAGCATGGTGGTTCCAATCCGTGCATTCTCCTTCACTGTCCCCGTCAAGGCGAAGTGGGAGAAGTAGGGGGCGTACAGGTTCTCGTTTACATCGACCACCTCCAGCTCCACAAAGGTGACAGAGAGAAGAGAGACAGGCCTCCCTTTATCTTTAGCCCTCACAGTGAGGTTGTAAAACTGCTGGGTTTCGTAGTCCAACTCCTTGGTCAGCCGTATGGCTCCGCTGGCCTTGTCCACCTCAAACCTGCCGTTGTAGTCATTGGCGAGAGAGTACCGGACCTGCCCTCCCAGCCCAAGATCCGGATCCTGTATTTCTAACCAGGCCACAACGGTTCCGACTGGAAGGTCCTCCAGGGCCCTGGCGTTATAGACACTGGGGATAAACACTGGGGGGCAGTCATTGGTGTCCTCCAATGTGATCTTCAAAGAGGTGACAGAGGACTTCTGGTTGCCTTTCCTTGCCTTGTCTCGAGCCTCGATTTTAAGGTTGAAAACAGAGACAAACTCCCTGTCTAGCTGACCAGCGACATACACTATGCCATTAGTTCTGTTAATGCCAAACTGTGTGGTGCTGGTCAAAACAGAGTAAACAACCTCCCCATTAGGCCCAAAGTCTTTGTCAGTGGCCTCTACCTGAATGACATCAGTACCGATGGCAGTGTTCTCAGGAATGACAGTTTCGTAGCCTCCTTCTTGTAAAAACTGTGGTGCATTGTCATTGGCGTCCTCTATATAGATAGTAAGCAGACGCCAGGCACTTTTCTGTGGTAGGCCAAGATCGTAGATTGTTAGATTAAGGAGGTAACGATCTCTCTTCTCCCTGTCCATGGGCAAGAAGACACTAATAAGGCCAGTCTCCACGTCGATGGTAAAACAGCTGTCTGTGTTTCCATCTGAAATGGAGTGCAGAATCTGTCCATTGAAACCTGTATCGCCATCATGGGCATTCACTTTGAAAACACTGGAGCCAACTTTTAAGTCCTCCCGCACCGCTATATCAGTCGGGAAGGCTTTGTCAAACTGAGGGGTTTGTCGATTAACAGAAAAAAGGTCGATAAAGCCTTCCTCAATTTTTGGTTTGGCGCTAGCTTTTGACTTCTTAAGTAACTTTTCTGCTAACTTTTGGGCTACCCTGGTCTCTTTGCAGTTAAAACTTTTGGGCGGAGATTTCCCTTGTACTATGGATATATTAACGAACATTGGATCTGAAAAGTTCTCACCATCTGTGGATGTTATTTTGAGGCTAAACACCCCATTCTTTGGAGTGGCAGTGACAAGTGACCGGCGCAGAGTGAGCACACCTGAATCTGGGTTGAGGTCAAAGAAGCCCCATTCGTTCCCTGAAAGTATCTTGTACTTTACAAGCTCTAACTCGTCTATATCAATGGCAGACATAGTGGTAATCACTTCATCTACTGGGAAATCCCTAGAGACTACCCCCTGGCATGCTACCTTCTCAAACAAGGGCTGGTTGTCGTTCACATTCTCCAGGTGCATTGTAACATTGACTTCACTCTCTCGCCTGTAAGGTGAACCCCAGTCAGATGCCCTGACCACAAACATATAGCTCTCTGATGAGGACTCAAAGTCAAGCTCTTTAGTGGTGCTGATGATACCAGAAAACTGGTTGATTTTTAAAGGAACGGGCTGGAGACTAGAAATGCTATAGGTTATGTATCCATTTTCCCCTCTGTCCCCATCTACTGCAGAAACTGTTAACACATTGGTGCCGACTGGTACACTCTCATTGATAAAAACCTCATAGGAGGACTGGGTAAATGTTGGGGTATTGTCATTAGCATCTTCAATGGTCACCCGGACTTTAACACTAAGCTCGCTGTCTACCTCAAACACTTCAAGATTAAAGCCATCCTGGGGAACTTGAGCAAACCAGCGTGTAGTGGAGATTACACCTGTAAAGGTGTTTATCTGGAAATATGTAGAATCTGCGGAAGTCAAAATATACTCTGCGTCATCAGGCTCTGGTCTGATTTTAATGGCCCCTACAATTGTCCCTGGGGGTGAAATCTCATTTAGACTAATTTCATATGACTCTTGCTCAAACTTAACTGCAACTGCCTGTGGTCTTTTGACCATGAGGTGAACAACTCTGACTGCAGAGACCTTCTCTGGTGTCCCCCTGTCTTTAGCCTGGAGAGTAAGGTTAAAGCCATATGGGTAATTATCCCAGTCTACCACTTCAGATGCCTTTATTGCAAACTCATCTCCCTCAGATCTTTCTAAGAAGAACTGGTTTGAGGGGTCGCCTGCTACAATGGTCAATGAGTCAATTTCACCATTTAAACCTTCATCTAGGTCTTCCACAGTGACCACAGCGTAAACAGGGTCTTTATCAAGCCACGAGGGGATGTGCGTGACAACACTCATGACTGGTAGATGTTCATTTAAACGTTCTACATGCACAAATAGCTTGGCTGTGCTGCTGACTCCGTTATTGCCATAGAGCTTCATTCCACGGTCCACTGCCAGTATTTCCAGATCATAGCGGCTCTGTTCATCAACATTGAGCTTCCCGCTAAGGGAAACCACTCCGCTCGTTGGATGCACCGCAAACAGCTCCATTTTCTCCTTAAAGAAATAGTAAAACTCCCCATTGGAGCCTATGTCGGCATCTGTGGCAGTAACTTGTGCTATGCTAGTCCTGAGAGGGGTGCTCTCTGCTATGGTGACAGAGTAAGTGGTCGGTGAGAACAAGGGTCGGAGGTCATTCATATCTAAGACCTGGATGCTGACTTTAGTCCATGTCTCCAACAGGGCCTCGCCCTTGACGGAGGCTTTTACTGTTAAAACGTAATTATCCTGAATCTCCCGGTTCAAAATAGCCGCATTCCCGCCTTTAGTTCTTATGCGCAGGAAGCAAAAGTCCCCTAGCACATACTCCTCCGCCTTGAAGAAGCCCTCATCATCTCCTGAGGTTATCCTGTAGCGGATCTCCCAGGAGCGCAGTGCCAGGTGGATGCCCATTTTAACCTTGCTGTTGGCGTAGGTGCGTGCTGCTGAGTTCTCATAGACGGTGGCGTGGTACACAGCCTGTGTGAAACCGAAACGGGGTCCATCCTGGATTGGCCCCAGAGGGTCCTGGCAGTTGCAGGCAGGCGGCTGATAGAGCAACAACGGCAGCAAAAGGGCCAGATGGAGGAGAGGGGCTCGCATGCCTGCCCACTGGCCCATATTCACATCCATCCCATCACTCTTCCATCCTGCAAACAAGGCAGAAAAAGGGGGGCGAGAGAGAGAGACATTAGACACATGATGAAAGCATCAAGGCAACAGCGGGAGGGATTTTCAGTAACAAAAGGCAAGCCACGTATCCGCAACTTGACCTCTCACCTCTCTGGCCTGACAGGAAACTAATCCGCCATTGGATCTCAGAGATTGATTGGACAAGAAGATGGGGGGGGGTTAACCAAGAGGAGCAGTGACATCATCCAATATGTGGACACTATGGACATCGACACTCAATTGCAACTTTCAGAAAAACCAGAGGTGGTTTAGGAAGGAACAAAATAATTGCATGGCTAGCGGGAAGAGTGTAACATCACCAAAACACACACCAAAGCAAACACACAACTACCCTCTCGGAGGACCGAATGACAGGGCTGCCTTAGAATGACCCTATCATAACCCTTTTCCTGAAACACAATTACAATTCTGCGTCTTGAAAGCATGTATCTTCAGAGGAAAACCAGATATGGTTTGCAATTGCCAAATTGCTGTTTGCTGGCTCTGCTGTGTTTGCTGTGTTCAGATTTTGTTCTCCCTTTCAGAAGAAAAAGAAATGCTATTCTAAAGTAAGCAGCCACAAATATGTGCCAAACTGGGTGCTGGGAGAAACCCTGATCCGGTAAATGCCATGTTGTGGCGATAGGAGCGCCGCGGCGGTCTTGCTTTCTGATGAGTCGGCACTTTCCACCACTCTGGATGGATAGTGAGAGAGTGGACGAGAAAATAGACCATGTCCGAGGGTGCTGCCAATAACACAGTGGTAAAACAGGACCTGCCCCCCCACTCCCCACACACAAATACACAGACAGACACACACAGGCAAACACATCCGCACAGATACACACATTTTGGTATCACCCCCCAACTCCCCTAAACACAAGTCCAACTTCTGACCTATGAGGGGAAAAAACAGAAAACATTTAGTTTTACAGTGGCCAAACCACCTCAGCTGAAACAATGCAAACCGCCATCTAGGCCAACATTTAAATAAGGTTCATCTGCCTTTCAGGGAACAAAGGATGGAATCGACCAAACTCAGAAGCCAAAAACAACTAAATATTGTTGAGCTATTTTGCTATTTTGGTCTGACCTTAAACTGTCATCACGTTGTCAACTTCTCACTTTAGGGAAAAGAGAAACTTTGAGGTGTAAATAAAACGGTGCCTAGGAACAGTCCAAAGTCAGCACTTTATTAGGTCAGCAATTCTATCCTTTCAAATCCGTGGAGGAGGAAGAGAAGCATATAGCAGAAAGTTACAGTTGGACGGACAATTTATAAAGAGAGGGAGATGAGTAGCTTGGGGAGGGGGTGATACCAAGACCAGGAAATGACCTCTATGATCCCCACAAGGTCACAGGCTCACATGCAAGCTCTCTATGCCTAAATACTGTATATGATAGAAAGTACTTTAATCTTAGATACACCGATAAGCAGAAAAGGACCAAATGAGCCAACAATAAGCATAACAAAGACTGGAAACACATGAAAGACAATACAGGAAAGAATGGAACCGGTGACAAGATGCCTTAAGTTCCACTATTGAGAGAGTGAAGTAGCCCACTCCATAATGATTGTGCATGCTATATGCTATAACAAAGACTTTAGTGGCATTACACTGGAGCACTCCCTAACCTCATGGTGACAGACTCTTTAAACTAGATGTAATGCTGCAGGCCCCATTAGAGTCTATAAACACTGTAAAATTCCAAACACAGGCATTACCCCCAAAAACTAGAAGCCATGTTAAAATATCTAGGGGTAACCTACAGTAAATGAGTCTACATTATGCTGTGGGGTGCACAAACAGTGGGCTATTAGGTTTATGTTCATTCATATTTAATGCCCTTCTAGGAAGAGCCTGTAGTGTAATAATCGATATTAGTGCATATAATTATGCCAGAAAGCCCAGCATGTGTATCTGGAAATCCTCATTGCGCTACAACCCGCGGCCTTTACAGTGAGAATCCTGAATTAAAAGGTACACCGCTTGATTTGTGCCTGGAAATGCCCTTGTGGTTTTGAACCAGCATTACAGAAATGTAGCTTTGCTTTGAAACTTTGAGAGCGCATGTACCTCCCACAACGTGAGTGCAGGGCGGCTTGCACTTCTCTCTACTTTCCCCCACACTCCCTTTCATGCACAGTTGTGTTTTAAACTTAACAGTGCTTCAGAAATTTTGGCATATTGGGTGCTACTACAAATTTAAGGCGGTTCCCTGTAAAGGGATGCTTTATGAAGGACCCAAAGAGCCTTAAAATGGCCGCATTAATATCAAATACATTTCTCTCACGAAGTCCTGCCCCGCTCTGCTTCCAAGCAATGGTCAGGTTCTAGGTCTCAACCAGAGCACTTCGATCTACCACCTCGGCTGGCAGGCTGGCAGGCTGGCACCTCTGTCACTTCGATGGTGTAAGAGTCACTCAGCCCAGTCTCGACTTCTCTGTCCTGGCACCGCAATGGAGGAATGTCCTAGTAGATGGTTGACTTTAAGCCAGAGGACATTATTACAAATCTAAAAATCCAGCATCTAATCATATTAGACCATAGATGTCTTAGGAAATGCTGACTGCAGCAGCATACTGCTGAAGAAGATGAGGTGAGATGGAATTCATAAATTTCATATATTTGTCCCTATAAGTGCTACCCTGCTTCTATAACAGGAAACCATGCCTGGGTCTGCCTGCATTAACTGTTTGACACACACACATGCAAACACAGGCACGTACACACACACACACACACACACACACACACACACACACAGACCACAAGGGATGTCGACGTAAAGAAACACTATCATTCTCCGACAAGAAGCCCCACTTACTGTCAGCGCTAAACAACCCTCTCATTAGCCACTCATTACGACCTAATTTGCCTTGATTTGTCTGCCGTAAACAGCAGTCGCCCGCATCACCTCCCTGGGGAGACGCCACTGGCCAGAGAGTTGTTGGGTGGGGGTTGAAGATATGCCAAAATACCCAGAGGTCTTACATGGCCACGGGGTGGGCTCTCTCTAAAGAAAAAGCCTCACCGCCAACAAAATAAAAGGAATTTAGGAGTCATTTTTTTCAGAGCCTGTTTTGACGTGCTGTGATCTGAAGGCTTTACATCCTGGAGGAGGCATTAGCTTTACGGAAGATGTATCACGCCGTGTTGCATTTTGGGTTCCTGAGAATCATAGCTTTTCATGAAATGCACTTAAATTTTTTAGATCATGTAAAAAACATTTGACATCCCTGTTCAGTTGATCATATACAGTATTGTGTAACGTCCATTTACTGAATGGTAATTCGTTCTGACTCCATTAACTTGTTAACTTTACCTAACTGTCTAATGCAAACAACAAGCAAAAACAATGCAAAGTTAACAACAAATGTCGTGATGCTTAAAACATGGCAAGCCATCCCACACATGCTCATGTGGAGAAGTAATATTAATATATAGTCTAACTATATGGAGGCGTCGTGCAGCGTGAGGCTGAAAATAGCAATGAACCGAGATACACATGCAAGGCTTCTTCTTGAACAATTAAAGACATTTCAAACGTATGTACACACACACTGTTGGAGCTACAAGCCAGGGCAAGGCAAGCCAGAAACATCACTGGCTACAGCTCTGCCAAAAACCTGTTTAAATACATTGGGATTGTCTTTCTGTGATAATTAAAACCTTCTCTTTCTGGAACAACCAGAGAGAGAGAGAGAGAGAGAGAGAGAGGGGGAGAGAGAGGGATAAGAAAGGAAACGAGGAGCGAAAGGCAGATGTGTATTGTTTGTCTGTATTGTCAGAGCTAAAGGCTAGGTGACACCGGCTTATCTTGGGCATGCAGCACAACTACGACAGAACACTGCCTACACTGACGCCTGTCAACACCTGTATATGGACCGATCACTCAGGAATAAAACAACCCTGTCTCGGAAAAACTAAATTACCCAAAATCCATCATGTATCTGTATACAACCACGGAATGCATTGTATATTATGGCTTCACTACAAACAACAATACCCATTTCAAAATGTAGTGTCTTGAAATAATATACACTATTTCTTAATATTGTTACAATCGATTCTAGAAGTCTTATTTGTTTTTACTGGTTGATGTTAGTGGACTTATTCTGCCTTTTTAAACAATAAATAAACAATAAAAAAATCAAGACATTTATTTTGACACGTGCTGTCAGAAGTTGCCACAAAATGCTGCAGCGGTTTATAGCCTCAACTGGTTTCGTTATTCAAATCAATATAAACAGTCAGCCAGGGTGTGTGTACACAACAGAAGTAGGTGTGTGTTTGATTACAGAGAGACTGGAAGCAGATGAGTCTGCCATACACCCATACTGCTGACTAATCTTTCAAACTAATATTATCTGGCCCCTGGGCGCGTTGAGAAACAAAATACAGCCTTGCAGGGTAGATATTGTGCGTGTGTGCGCATGTGTGTGCATGTGTAATAAGTAAAGAGTTTCGCAGAAGGGGGGAAAAAAAAA
Source organism: Percopsis transmontana (assembly GCA_025447815.1). Lineage (NCBI taxonomy): Eukaryota > Metazoa > Chordata > Actinopteri > Percopsiformes > Percopsidae > Percopsis > Percopsis transmontana. The sequence goes on from JAOEHI010000005.1 coordinate 3,614,381, forward strand.
TCACAAAAAAGCAGTCACCCGATATCCAGCCACACTATTGAGTCACTGAAAAATCTCAGACAGCCCACTCTCGCGCACACACACGCACACACACACACACACACACACACACACACACACACACACACACAATGCTCAGTGTCTGTGGCTCACCTGTGTTCTCCATCAGAGTCTAGATGTCTGGGTGGGTATACTCTGGGGAGAGGACCCCTAATCTCCTCGCTGCAGTTAAGGGGCTGAACCCCCCAAGCTATGCTGCTATCTCAACCTGCCACCATGTCAGCCATGCTGTTAGCCCTATACACTGCTTAACTGACAGCATATAGTAAAGGAAACTGACATATTGATACAAAATCATTTGTTATACTGTCGTATAAATAAATGCTACATGATTGGGTCTTTACTTAAAAGTTTGCCCTTATGTTTTCTCCTGAGCAAAATTTGTATTTTGACAGAATTTGACATAATTTAAGAAATAATGATTTCTTAAATTGTTATAAAGTAGTGTAAAATTTATACATACATATATATATATATATTATACATATTGTTTATCTCTATTAGGCTGGATGCCACAAAAAACAATACCACATTCTACAATAATTAACATATATTCTCTTTCTCTCTAAGGCTTTCTTTTCCATTCCATCATATAACTGGTTCAGGTCACCTCACTGGCCTCACCTTGTCCTTACAAAAGACACCTACCACCCCGAGCACTGGCCCGGTGCTTATTATCATGCTAATGCCCACCCCCCATTAAGGTCACTCACTGTCCCTGGAGCTCACCTCACCTGGCACATATGCTATGCTAATATTGAACTGCTGACAGCTGTGATTTCTGCTTTGCCCGACTGATTTCAAGATGGCTGCTACTCTGAACTTGCGCTGCATGAGGAAGGGCTTTCCTGGCATTATTGTTATGCTACAAGACTTTAGCTAACGCTGCAGCCAGCCTGCAAATTATTAAATATTTACTGTGAGAAGACTGGAGATGCTTGTACCATTTTAAGCGGCCCTAGTAATTTGTTTATAGTTATTGTTAATCTTTAAGCCAAATACTGTTTGCTGTAACCACAAAAACTGCTCCCAACTGTTTATCATGCATGCATTAGTTAGCATGCATTGGAATAATGGCTAACAATAGCTTAACACCATGAGAGTCACTGTGGGCTTTATCTTTTGCTTTACAATAAAATATAGAGCCAAGTCAACATTATATTATTCCAATATACATGATTCCAGTTTGGAGTGACAAATCAATGCAACTATTCAGAGTATAAGAAGTTATATGTAGCCTAATCCATATAGGGCATGTATAAAATATGTGTGTACATTAAGCAGAACTTGCAAGGATAGGGTCGGGTAGAAAAGGTTCATTGTGTGTGTGTAGATCTAGTTCTCACAGTTGTTGCTGAAAAGAACACAGTTGGAGGGGAAATGTGAGCTGCCCCCCATTCAGACCTCCACTATTGATTGAATTCTCCAACCTCTCCTGCTATGGGGGGTGCTTTCTACAATGGCAGGTACACACATGCAAGAAGAGAAGAAGAGTGCGTGTTCACATCAAATTGTTAGAGGTATAAACTATTAAGCAGCCCTGGAAATCATCAGAGGTGGGGCGATAATCATAAAGAACTATATTAATAATAATCATAAATAGTAATTTATGCAGTTAGGTTTACGCATTGTAGGTCGGCTACACAATCTGGTTGAAAGGTGTTCTGACCGTAGTGTTAGGTCTATATCTCATAACATCAGAGAGATAACAGCAGGACCCTACCTACTACTGCCAATGTTATCTTCAGAAAAAGAAACTAGCTAAGCTGTGCTAGCGCAATTTGTTTCCTTGTTGTTCTACACAGAATGTAACACTGACATAAACACAACTGTGCCTAAAGCCAACTCTTAGACCAGGCAGAGCGCTTGTCTTAGCTGGGCTGTGTTTTCACGCCAGCCTTTCACACCCCGACACACCCTTAACACACACGAGCGCGCGCTCACGCACACACACACACTGCCTGCGTGTGCGTGGGTCTTGGTGGCGTGTTGTGTCAAACTATCGCTGGCACGGCGCTCAGGAAGGACGAGGCAGACTGAAACACGGCCAGGGAACGAAAGACAGATCACAGGAGAGAACAGAGAGAGAGAGACAGAGAGAAAGAGAAAGAGAAAGAGAGAGAGAATATTTCTCCTGGGAAATGGATGAAGCAAGAGTGGATGAAGCAGAGTGATAGTGAATAGGTGGACAAGGGGGATAGAGAGAACTGCTTGACTGCTGAGAGAAGGGAGAGAGAGAAAGAGAGAGAGAGAGAGTGTGTCAGTAGCTTTAGCACTTTGCTGGCCAGTGTTTCAACCGCTACTCTGTTGGCCCTATGTCCCTCTTAAACCACTGTCTACACTGTGTGTGTGAGAGAGAGAGGGGGGGGGGGGAGGGCGATTGAGCAATGGCAAGGCAAGAGACAGCGGTGGGGAGGGGTAGGGGGGAGGGCAGAGATGTGACACACATATGGAATGAACACTGTGGAACAATGGCCACAATACGGCCAGTGTATCGGAACTGGGGATTTAGTGCGGTGTGGACTGTGTGTGTGTAGGAGAGGGGAGATAGAGGGTGAGAGAATGAGAGAAGGGGGTCGGTCACAGTGATGGATGGAGAGAACTTATGGAAATAGAGGTGACCTGAGAGAAAGAGAGTGAGAGAGAGCAAAGTATGCATGAGTTCAGTACAGTTCAGAGCAAAATAAAAGCCCACTGTGTCCCTGTGTGTGTGTGTGTGTGTGTGTGTGTGTGTGTGTGTGTGTGTGTGCGTGTGTGTGTGTGTGTGTGTGTGTGTGTGTGTGGATTTGTCCAGTAGTGACAGCACGGAGCTTGGCGACCGAAGGGATTATTCTTTTGTGCTTCTTATGGCGACAGTGCTTGGAAGCCGTTTGGACAAGAAGAAGACTTCCCATTGGTGGAGAGGCCATTCCTTTGAACCAATGACTATCCTCCGTCAGCTCACAATGCACAATCTACGCATCATCTACTGCCACAAACTGGATCCCCAAATCCACTGCTTGGGTGTGTGTTCTCTGTGTGATACTGTTTACGCTTAAGCTAATTATTAAACCTTGCTATTTACAGGTCCTGTAACGGATTAGCATATTTTTTTATAAGCCATATACCAGAAACCCAGAGCAATAGCAGACGGGACATGTACTTTGTCATTCTAAAAGTCTTTATTTCCCTTTTGTTAAGATCTCATTAAGATTAAGGCTCGCTTATGAAAGGCTTATTCTCCCAGAAGAGAAAAGAACTGCAGTAAGAGAAATAGGGGTGGGGGGTGCAGAACAGAGGACAGAGGGGAATATCCATCAATTACGGTAGGTGTGCGGTTCCACGTGCGCATGTCATGTCCGCCTGGGGGGGGGAGGTCTCGGGGCCGCAGACCTATAGTCGGTGCACGAGAGACTGAGTGAATGATTGCGGTGCTCGACTCACCAGGCCATTAATTGCTCATCCATTACTCTGAGCTAGATTACATGCCCTCCGAACATAGCACAACGTGATGGCTTTGTTTTGATTAATAGGGTATACCTATGGGACGTGTGTGTGCGTGTGTGAGTGTGTGTGAGTGTGAGTTAGGGTAAAGTATTCCTAAACACTACAGAAACTGTCCGTTCTACTAATTACCTGTTATCACTGATATAACTAATAATCGTAGCATGGGGCGACACTGTGTGTGAGCTTACAATCACACACATGCACACACACACACACACTTGTTTGTACCAGTGTTCCTACCTCCGAGGTACATTCATCTAATGGGTTCATTACAAACCGTGTGTGTGTCTGTGTGGGTGGATGCAGGCACAGTTCATTGCCATTGCCGTACACACACACACAAGTGTGTGTGTGTATTCACAAGTGTGTGTGTGTGTGTGGGTGTGTCAGTAGACAGGCATGTACATGTACTGTTATCCACTGCCAGGTTAATTAAGGATGCCTGCCAGTAGTACATGGAGGTGTGAGTGTGTGTGTGTGTGCGTGCGTGAGACAAAGTGTCTTCTCCCTGACAAAGTGTCTTCTCCCTGACCACAGTCTGCCAGAGAGGGAAAGAGAGAGAAACAGCCAACGCACTAATCTTTCCTCCATTGCTCCTTCATTCAACCCAACTCTCCATCCCTATATCCATCCCTTCATCATCCATCCATCCCTCAATCCATCCTTCCATCATCCATCCATCCATTCATACATACCTCATCCATCCATCCATCCCACCATCCATCCCTCCCTACTTCCATCCATCCATCCCTGCATCCATCCATCCATCCATCCCTCCATTCAGCAGAGCGTTTGCAATGAGCTGGCAAAAGCAGGAGAAGGTAGAAAAGTGTGTGTGTGAGTGTGAGTGTGAGTGTGAGAGAGAGAGAGAGAGAGAGAGAGAGAGAGAGAAGGATGGGGGAGCAATCAGGAGGGTAGGCTGAATGACTCACAGTAGAGTCCGACGGAGGAGGTGATAGTTGAGAAACAGAGGGGAGGTGTACGATTGCAGCCTGCCAGTCTCAACCCTGAGACGTGCTAACTCTATTACCAGGGAGGCTAATTCACATGTGTGCATTCGCACACACGCCTCTAGCACTTTCTCCAGTTTGGCTCTTTGAGGTGCTGCGAGGCTGAACGCAAACCCCCAGGCTGTACGCGACCTCTGACCCTATGTGGGTGTGAGGGAGTGATTGAGTGAGAGACAGCGAGGAAGACAGAGGAGAAGAATGACGACATTTGAGTGTTCACTCAAAAACTGCTAGAACGTGGCAGTTTCAAAAAACGAAACGAGTTTTAGGTCAGACCTTTAGTTAGAGTGGTAGTGTCTTTCTACCCTCATAGAATCCCACTAACAAAAGTCCTCTACAACAACCCTTGTTCTATCCTCCTTTCAGAAAAAAAGGCCTCCTTTCTACTCTGTTAGATCAGCTCTTAGATTAATATGTCGTGTATCCATGCATTACACATGAGGAGAGCTTGTTTTGTCTACAGTAAGAGGACATTAACTACTTTTAGCAAAAGTTGAGCCATACATCCAAGCCTCACGATTGGACAAAGCTCCCCCACGTGCACACGCGCTATGCAGTGTTTAAATGATACAAGGGCCTGTCTTTTCACCACTCTGCCCCCTCTGGTCATAAAAATATACACACTCCCTTTTTAATGTTTCACTTGTTTCACTTGATAATTTTTCGCGGTGTGGCTACTACCTGTGTCTACCTGTGTAGACACAGGTAGTAGCCACACC
>JAOEHI010000005.1:3630148-3643620 GCA_025447815.1 Percopsis transmontana
AATTCGTTTGCTTTTCCGATCACACAGGCCACAAAAAAATTTTAAATGGCACACCCCCCCCCCCCCCCCCCCCCCCCAAGACGCGAAGGCGACGGGACGGGGTGTTTACATGCAGCCAAAGAGAAAAGCAGAAGACTCCACTATTCCTACAGGACGTGCAGGAGGCCAATCAGCTGTCAGCCGTTGGTGCATTTGACTGTTGGTCTCGGCCCTCTTGGTCTGGTGGATTCAGCAGTCCTGGCCCAGGGGAGGCATTGAATGCCAGCGGCTGCATCCTCTCCCTAGTGCCGACACAATCCCTTTGAACTCCTCCTCATGGCACGCCTCACCTATCCCCTTTGTGTGTGTGTGTGTGTGTGTGTGTGTCTGCGTGTGTCTGAGTGTGTGTGTGTGGTGTGTGTGTCTGCGTGTGTGTGTGAGAGAGAGCTGAAGAGCATGTGTTGACACGCTAGCTGGAAGACAACCCTGTGAAACACACTGAAGCATGCTGGGTAAAGATGGACAGATGGGGGCGGGGCGGGGGGAGGCAGGCTGAGGTCTTTTGGCGTGAAGGCGAAAAAAAAAAGAAATCTTCAAAATCCAACTAATATAAAAAACAGATTAAGTTTAAACCCTGTGCTGATATCTAGCTGGCAGAACGTTTGGCAGCATAAACTGGCGAGGACTACGACGACGATGAAGATGATGATGATGGCGATGGCCGTGGTGGGACCGGTGGAGAGAGATGGCGATGATGAACAAGTGCCCAATAGAATCCGGCCAACGGAGAGGAAGGCGGGATCTTACACATACGAGTGAAAGACAGACAGGAGCAACAGACACCCGTGATTGGTCAAGAGTGCCTCTGGAGTTCCCCGGACAGACACACAGTAAAAGGAAAACGAGAGGGAAAAATACTAAACAAAATAAAGTAATGCTGGCAAATGAAGAGAGAAGAAGAAATAAAAAAATAAAAAAGCAGCTTTTGTAAAAACAGATATTGTGGCATTATAACAACAATAGTAAAGTGGCTGTGGCACTTTAGTTTTGTTCTTGCGGACCGGTGCCGAGCCCCCGTGCTAGACCAGTGGGAGCCCATGTCAGATGTGAGCAGTTGCATACGATGGCGGACTCCAGATCTGCGAGGGAGGAGAAAACACAAGACGCTTGGGGACTGTTGGAAGACGGCCTCCTCTCTCAGACAGCAGTCAGCTCCTTTACAAATGCAACAATTTCCCTGAAACCTTAATAATACCTAATAATTAAAGTCCACCCACCAACTTTAACTTTTTAGCCTGGGTACCAGCCTGGTCAGCATGTTGCTGATAGCAGCTAGCTCTGCTAGCTTTACAACCCCTCACCTGTCACCGCTGAAACCTTTGGCTCAGTGCCACATTTGTACAGGTTTCACACAAACGCTGCAGTGAGTAATTGCGGACTGTGATGAGGGCCAGCTAACACAGCTAGCTAGTAGAACCACTTTATCTTTAGCCTGGTTAGCAGTTCTGCTGGCTAGCAGCTAGCTGGGAATGTGTGCTAGCTGTTAGCGGCAGAACTGCTAAAAGCTAGCATTGCTAGCTACCATGTATACAGCTGGCTGCTGGCTAGCAGAAATGCTAACCAGGCTAAAAGAGGCACTGAATGTGAAGCCCCGGCGTGCCCCCAAGTGTCCCGGAGGGGGGTGTGGACTCACGTGATGGGCAGGGCTCTACCAGTGGGGAGGCACGTAGCTGTAGCCGGGTGTCCCCTGGGGCCTGTAGGTTGGCACGGTGACTGGGTGTGCCCCGATGGGGGGGTGCTGGGGTGTTGTCAGCAGGGTCCCTGTAGGGAGGAGACCACACCGTTAGCACCGGTACTATACAATCATAACACAAGGGGGCAGCATAGTCTAGTGGTCATGGGGGTTCGATAACAACACCACCACCGGGGATTTAAAAGCGCCGCCTTTCAAGACACCCGAGGACACTGTACAGTAAGACAGGATTGAGGAGACATACATCGCCTCTTAAAAGGACATTTACACATGTCGGTCGGGTGCAGTACAGTCAAAGATTTTAGAGTACTACCCGTCCACGACTGGACCAGCAAACGTAATATTAAGAGGCGATTACAAAAACAAAAAAAGTTTAAAAAGTAATTAAAAGTAAATTGAAATTGAAAACAAAAAGTCAAAACGACAAAAATAAAAACTATAATAATCTTGGCCGTCACACCTTAAAAGAGTAGCCTCCGCTGCTCATGACTGGAAAACACGGCGCCAACCAGGAGGAAGATAAAACACGCAACTGGAAAAGGGCTGAAACTTTGTGCCTAGTTTCAGTTTGGGGCGAACGTCTCTTAAAAAAACAGTTCAAACAAATAATACATAACCACCTTGACCGATCCAAGGTGTCTGTGGATAGGGCAGGATAGTCTAGTGGTCTAGGTGTTGGACTCCCAGCCGGAAGGTAGTGGGTTCGAGCCCCAGAGTTAGCATCCTTGAGATGCCTAACCCCTACCTGCTCCATGTAATAGCAGCATGTAATTGTAACTCGCTTTGGATAAAAGCCACTGCTACGTGACCTCATTGTAATTGTAACTAAGGCTACGTTCAGACTACAGGCCTTAATCCTCAATTTGGATTTATTGCCCGATCAAACCTTTTTTTTGTCACATTTAAAAAAAAAAATCTGACCTGTAATGGATTTAGACCACATATGAAAGTGGCCCAAATCCGAAATTCCATGTGACTTGATCTGTTCACACTGTCAAAAATCAGATCTGAGTAACATGAGCATAAAATTCTGATTTGGATCACTTTGGCCTGCAGTCTGAACGTGGCCTGAATGCTTAAATACCTCCTGAAGCACCTCCATACAGCACAATGCTTACTTCGCCTACCCAACGGTATCGTAACTGACAAACACCAGTTTTTTCCAGTGACAATCTGTGCCCCCCCCCCCGAAAATGACGTACGACTTCGCGGGTCTCTGTGGCCTCACCTGCACTCATGGCCATGGTCGTCCCGGCGACCATCCCCATGGCGGCCATGCCGTTGTTGCGGGGGGCAGGCACGGGGACGGGGGCGGGGTACAGGGCCGTGGAGGGGATGCTGTTGGGCTGCACCACCGTGGTGTGGTGGATCACGTGGGGCTGGGCGGCGTACACCGGCTGGGTGTAGTACGCCCCCTGTGGGGAGACAAAGCATTGCACGCTCAGCAATAGCTCTCAATGTACGCACGGCGAAAACAGTGTGATTTACCACGCCATTGTGGACGGAACAAAGGAGATTTGTTTATTTATTTTAGACTACGTTAGCTCTTGGAAAACTAAGCACTTTACTGGTATTGAGGCTGTCATTTTGAATGGCATGTTGGTAATGTATGGTAGCCCTGACGACATGCTGCTGTCGTTATAACAACAGAATGTCGGTTGCTTACGTTAACCGGTGTATGACCTCATCAACTACTGACACGTGTACTTATCTCTTTAGGTAAAAGCGTGTACAGCTAAATGCTGTACATTACTGTACTAATACTATTTTGGGTGGGCAACAAAAGAGCAGTACAGTGTGTATGCATATTTTCTTTTAGGTACAATACTGCTTCGATTCTCAAGTAGTAAAATCAACAAAAGACGTTTTGACACACGTGAAATGTTTGCCATGCGTGTAGGCCTCCCTGGCGGCCTCCTACCTGTGTGTAGAGGTTCTGCTGGGGGTAGGCACTGCGGATGGGGTACATAGCCGTGGGGTACGGAGTAGGCGTTGGGGTGTAGGGAGGGGGAGCTCCATTGGTCTGAGTGGGGGGCACTTTATACGGGGTGCCTGCCGCAGTGTATCCTACAGGGGGGGGCGGCGAGGGTGTCGCAGGGAGAAAGAGGAAAACAGTTGAGATTAGCGTGCACGTTTGACTGTGCACCATGGTGCTGCTCCAATGAACTACTAAATAAAAAGGCTTCTCTGGTAAAACTAAAGTCGGTGGTGGTGGTGGGGGGGGATCCGTTTGCATCCATTTCTCGCCCGACGGACATAACTGACCTCAAATTACACAAGCACGCAACAACAAAGAACGTCCACCAGATGGTAGAGTGGAGCGCCGTCTTTTTTGGGACTGCGCCAAAGGCGCTTGTGGGTGGCATTCTTCTCTACTCCTCCTCCCCTAGATCACTTCTAGGCTCACGCTGTGGTCTACCCCGCTGCCTACAGCCATGCCCAGAGTGGTGTCGTAAACATAAACAGTGAGTGGGGCCATACATCTGAGGATCTATGGGGGGTGCCACGATTAAAATCTAGGAGTGCACTATAATAACTTTAATTACTTCATCTTCATTATTGGGGTAACATACCACCCTTTTAAACTTTGAAAGTTGTAGGGTTGAATGTGCATAGAAGCAATCCAACATCAGGCAACAGAACTGAGGCCTACTGTTCCTGTCTCATCCACAGTGTTTTAGCCCTGAACAGCCACTGGGAGGCGCCTGAAGGTCAAACAGCCTGCTAGCTTGCACTGATGGGGAGCTTATGAAAGCCTTTCTCTCACAAGGACAAGGGAACAAAGAGATGCTAGCCCTGTTGTGTGTGTGTGTGTGTGTGCGTGTGTATGTGTGTGTGTGTGTGTGTGTGTGTGTGTGTGAGCGCGCGCGCGCATGTGTGCATTCTCTCACACATTCCTTGCTCTAACATGCGCACGGGACGTTACGAGGACAAACACACAAAGGATTACTGATAGAAAAGGCCGTCTATTATTTTTAATGGTCGCTCTCGAAACGTAACGGCAATGTTAAATCGAACCTTTTAGCGCGTTCGGAGAAGGAACTGCGTCTTGAATATAACATGTCGGGAGAACTGCTATGCTATACTGGAGGGCCATAAAGCAAAGCAGCACAAATTAGCCGATCTTACGGTCTCCTTCACAGTTAATATAGTACTACTGTGCCTCATTCCAGGGACAATCTAGAATTAAGATCATTAGAGAGCTTTGTTGTCACAGTGTACAAATTATATTTATAAGCTGCAGAGAAGGAGGTAAATTAAATGCAATTTAAAAAATGTATTCATGAACAGGAGCCAAGTAGCCTTAACCACTATTGTATTACCTCCATCAGCGAGAAATGGCAGCAAAAAAAAGAGGTATATATATATATGTGAAGAAATCCTATTAAAACATTCCAATTTTAAACTTGAATAATGAGACTGTATAGTCAATGGAGGCGTTGTTGTGCTGAACTCACGCCCAACCGATCCATTAACAGCATACCGTACACAGCACAAGGAGACAACTGCCGTCTCCATCTGCTTGGACGGCTAGACGCCCGGCCGCAGCAGCGCATGCTCGTGTCTACACAGCCAGCAGCAGCTGCCACGGCCGGCGGGGCTCCTGGGCCCCCCCCGGGTGACGCGGTACCCAGTTTGCAGTTTGTGTTGCTACAATGTGCCCGCGGGGAGCTGGTCAGAGGCCCCGCGGGCACACACAGGTTCTGATGAGGCAGATTACATGTGCTGTTGTTGTGGCAGTGGTGGTGGTGGTGGTGGTGGTGTTACATTATTAAACATGAATGCCGCTACCTTCATTCCACGGCACATAGCCTATAATCAGGAAGACACCGGCTAGTTAGAGAAACACAGAGAAAAACACGACTGTTCTAATTAAAGCATGTACAGGTAAAGCCAGAGTAGAATAGAGTACAGACTGATACGGCACAACATTATCTGTACAGGCCTCTACGGTTGCCACACACTCACGTTAGCACAAGTTAACCTCAAAGCGTGCCTCAGCTTAACCTGGAGTAACTAGGGAATACACACTACCAGTATCATGTCTACATCATCATTAGAAGTCATGGGAAAACATGCCGTTATGTATATAATATGTAGAATATTCTAAATCATTATTTGCCAAACAGTCAAGTTGGCTCTCCACCATTCATTCGTAAAGCTGCACAGGATACGGTTGTTTTTAATGGAAAGATGTTAGCGCTTAGTTATTATTGGATGTGGTCTCCATGAGAACCACAACATGAGAGCCCCTCTGATAGGACCACGCGAGCGAGAGCGAGAGAGAGATGGGTTTTAGCTTTCGGGATGGAATACAGTTGCTACGGTAACTAGAGACCACTCTCCCTCGCCGCCCCAGACAAATCTCACGCGTGACCGGCGTGAATAAGGGGTTGGCTGAAGGTCAAAGGTAATAGGACGCGCACCTGCAGGGTGCAGTGGCGTCTCGCGGCCAGAGTGGCCACCAGTGTGCCCACTCTGGCCCATGCAGCTTTAAAGACAGGACACAATGCATGTGTGTGTGTGTGTGTGTGCGCGCGCGTGTGTGTGCGCGTGCATGTGTGTGTGTGTGGGGGGGTTACCTGGTGGATACCCGGGACTGCCAGTCTGGTACAGGTTGGGGGTGTAGGTGGGAGCTGTGGCAGGGTAGCCTCCGGGATAGCCTGCAGTGCATTGGAACAAACAGGATGAGAACCCCAGCCTACTGGCTGCGGCGCTGGGCGGCGAGGGTGCCGTTCGTCCCGGACCCCAGCGACGGCGAGGCACAGCTAATGTGCGAGTGGAGGAGCAGAGCCGAGGCTGAAACCCTGCCAACTACATGGCCGTCCAATAAATCATCCGCCAACTCCTGAGACAAATACCTCTCCACAGCCGCTCGCAGGGCATGTTGCTTCCCGCAATTAGCTCTCCTCTGTGCTACACGGTCGATGGTAAGGGTTCTCCTGTGTCATTTGTTTAACGCTGGTTCAAGCCTAGCACTCGATAAAGGCTACTAGCTAAATGGCGATTAACGGAATAAAAAGCATTCGTCAACATCATAAGTTTAATAGCTAGTCTGTGCAATGAGAGGAAACCAATTATACAGGTGCGTGTGAACGTGCGAGTGCTTTACCTGCAAAGGCCATGTTCTTAGGGTTCCCGTAGGGGGCGCCGGGCTGCACGGGGCTGTAGACGGGATTCATGCCTGAAGATAGTCTGTTCTTACTGAGAGACGGCATGAGGGGTGAGGAGGGGAGGCGAAGGAGGAGATGGAAAGAAACGGACGAGAGGAGGAAGAGGAGAGAAAGGTGTAATCTTCACCCGGGTCAATTGAAACACAGGCACACGCACGCAACAAATGCGCCACACAGGAGTCGTTGTACTGCAGCATGTAGCTAAAATGGGCAATGTTGTGATGCGAGGCACAGTCGCTGAAAGCAAAGCACAAGCACAAATGGATCCTTTCAAACCGATTGGCCTGGTTTCCTGTTAGCCACCGAGCTCGGCACGCTAAGGCTCACCTGCTAGTTGGGGGTCCCCCACACCCCCCCACTTAACTTGACAAGGCTAGCCAACGCCGGGCCCCGGCATGAACACTGCGGGACTACCCTGTAGCGTAGCCCTAGCCAAGGTTAGCCTTAATAAGCTAAGCTAATGCTCTCGCGGCAACCATCACCAAAACAAGGATATAGGTCTTCCGTGGTGAAGACCTATAACGCCAGCTGTGCACTCTCCTGGCTTTATGAACTCACCTGAGTGTGTGTGTGTGTGTGTGTGTGTGTGTGTGTGTGTGTGTGTGTGTGTGTGTGTGTGCGTATGGGTGAGCATTCCCTACCTCTTGTGCGTGTCTGGTTGGTACATGAAACTGAATTTGTCTGTGGGATGCCCGCTCGCCATTCTTGCTGTATGCAAATGAGGAAGGGTGGTGGGAGTGGATATGCAAATCTGAAATTAAAACAGCGAGAGGTCATGATTACAACGAACACAGCAGAGGAAATCATAAGGTAACTGGAGAGCAAAGTGAGGGCCCACAGCCGCAGCCAATGGTTTGTGAGTGACAGTAGGCGGGCGGGACAAACAGCGGGTTTTTGAGTGGTGGCTAGAGCTAACAGCTAACCGCTAACACACAGGCGACAATGGTGATATGGGATAGTACCTGTTATAGCAACCTATGGCTCTGCTGCTAGCCGCTTATGAATCTCCATTATTGTAGCCGGTACTGTCTCTGTGTGCGTGTGTGTGTGCTCAGGCCACTATTAGCAGGCCTACATACATCTGGAAGTGTGATGCTCTCAGAATAATAGCAAATAAAAGCAGCAGAGCAGGAATTAGGATGAGAGAGAGAGAGAGAGAGAGACAGAGAGGGAGAGAGAGAGAGACAGAGAGAGAGAGAGAGACAGAGACAGAGAGAGACTCAAGGAGGAGGAAGCAGCTTGAAACAAAGGGTTACACTGGTGGACCAGTTCCTGCGCCGGGCAGCATGATTCTGTACACAAATGGGCCAGAACCACAGAGGAACCCACTGGAACAGACCAAGGAAAGACTGTGTGCGTGTGTTGGATGCTTGCGTTTGAGATGGAAGGTCCTGAAGCAGGTTGGGGGTCTACAGTACACCGTAGATCCCCTTCGATATATGGTCGTTGGACCATGCAACACGTGTACAATAACCTGAGGGCCATTATATAAAAGGTGAGAACCAGCTTCCTGTAGGAAACTGTCCAAGAATAATGGCATCTTATAAAAAATACATAACAAAATATGTTCTCGTTTGGTGGCAGTTTATCCATCTATGGCTCAATACAGACAAAGTCCCAATAGGAAAGTCTGGCACGTCGGCAGCCATCTTGGTACCCGCACGCGGGCGGTTACTTCAGGCAGTATACTTGTACTTCTACTACGCATACACAAGGTCAGTGCAACCACACGGCCTGGTAGGTTTCCAGATGGGGCGTTATAAAGCAGACTATATAATGTCTCTGGTACAGATAGCCCATCAGTACAGGGGAACTGGTTCCTAACACAGACACATTTCCACTTCTCTTCACCCCAAGTGGCTCTGGATAAAAGCTGATCCAAAGCTGTAAAGGTACTGTAACATACCCGTTGGTCAAGCTAAGACAGGAGGTCGTTCTAGCCCCCCGTCCCATTAATTCACCTCCCCCCTCAACAGCCGTCGGACAGGTGGCTAACCTGGCCCCGGGTCGCGTCGCGCCCCCCCGAGGGCCTGACCCTTCGCCGCCCGCGGCGGGGAAACAGGGAGGAGGCGAGCGTTGGCGTTATGTAGGGGCGTCCCATCCGGGGTGGGGGGTGTTGATGAAGTGCACTCAGCCCTGTTCCATTCAGAGAGTGAAAAGGAGCCATTCTAGCCATAAGCCCTCCCATTGAGCAGGCCACGGGCCCCCTGATTGTAAAGACCGTTCCCCAGGGGACAATCGCTGGGCTGGCCACTGTGCAAAGGGGGGGTGGGGGGGTGAACTCATTGGCACATTCCGTGCCCCGTCTCCATACCTTTTGACGCGTGATTTCTTCTGATTCGCGTTTAGTGGGAACACGCCTTTAGAAGACCGGTTACTGCGGAACCGAGACCACTAGCCCTTCATATATCTTGTACCACCCAAATGTATTCACTTTATGTATACAAGATTTGGTTTTGCTTCGTTGCCTGTGACCTGCTACATGCACAGATGGAACCGTGTGTGTATTGCCCAATGCTACGATTTCAATGCCGAGCATTTACACAGAACACACTGTAATAGGAACAGATCACACATCTCTCCTTGATACAGACTTAGCTTGTTCTTCACACCAACGATATCTTTAGAAGGGACTGCAGTATCTCCGTAGCGCTTTGCCATTCAGTGCCTTGCCCTAAGGCACATGCTATAGTAATTCCATGTGCCCTGAGACAATAGCACAATGGGTCCAAACCCATTTGAATTTTCTGAGATGAAAACATTGTGGGCACTGATTTGGCTTAAACCTCCTGTTCGTCAAAGAGAGCCTCCAACTGCTATGTTGCACATTAGTGATGTCTTCTCAGCTGTTTTGTTTTGCTACTATCAGCCTCCGGCCCCGTGTCACAGAGCAGGATCCACTGGTTAGCTAGCTCATATTTGCGGTGTAACTAAGGGCAATAGTCAAACGCTAGGGGACTGGCCATAACCTAATGGCCTGTACCTGGCTCGACAGAGCAGGTTATCAATCAGCCTTTCTTGGGTTTGTATGAAGCTGAGACTCTTGTCAGTAGCTCTGTCTACTTGCTTCGGGACACCCGACAACACGGGCTGCTGCTAGCTAGAAAACGCGTGCGTGTATCAAATGGTATTGCAGATACACAACGGAACGGTGCACTAGCCCTGCGCACGGTGGACTGTTGGTTCCATCTCCGTGACAAATGCCCACGAGCATCCTGCAAAGAAACGCTGCGTGTGCGCTTTAAACATCACTAATGATGTTCGTTTCACGCTATAAAAAGGAGACTCCCGCAGCCTGGGGCGACCCAAGTTTAGCTAATAGGGAGGGAGGAGTGAAGACAATACAAGCGAGCGCACACACACACACACACACAGACAAAACTGGCTATCAGTCCTGAACAAAACAAATGGAATAGAAAACATGTAGAACAGCGCACCCTCACCCATGCAGCTCTCCCCTCCTACATAATACCTCCCCCAGCTTCTGCTCCCTACACGACACATACAACCCAGTGGGCGTTATCACACTTCAGCACTGGAGAAAATATAACTGAATAGGGTTTTTTTTTTGTGCGTTAATCCTCAAGGCAAGGAGCGTTTCACTGCGGCGAGAAGCTCCAACCACACAGACAAAGGCTATAAAATGGTGATTGGTACCGCCACGGTGCACCCAAACAATTGCTTTTGCTAGCACTTATATTGCTAGGCCTATATATTAGATGTTCTATAATCACACTTGCAATGCAATGGGGGTGGGGGGGGCACAAACAGATGACCACTATTTCAGTACGATCGCACTGCATGCGGCAATGCTAAATGTTCACTATCCGCAGCCTGTTCCATGTCAAACTAAATAATTAATACTGTATCGCTGCACCAACTGAAACCATCTGCGCCCAGCTATGGCGGCTGCCCGCAGACTTAACCGCCTGCATTATCTTAATCAGAGGTCACTTTATCTATTTGAAAACAAAAACAAACAAACAAACCAAACAAAGGCGGCATGTGCTTTCTCATGAGGCCAGTCTCTCTCCCTCCTCTACCAGGTCTGCCCCGGAGTGAGCGGCTTCTGGGCTATTTTAGATCTAGGACGCTAGACCGACTCGTCATTAAAACTTCACGGAGGTTTATTGGCTAACTAGACCGATATAACGGCAAGGCCGCCATGCTGCCTTCACGGCGATACATGGCCATTATGGGCTCGAAACACAGGTCCCATAATGGCATCCGGTTTCTGGTTACAGTCAACACGTGCTGACACGTTGAAAATGGCCCTACACGGGGGAATTTGCTTCTGGGGGGGGGGCGTTATTGTTAATAACAATATTAAAACGCAAGGCAATCTGTAGGGACAAGAGAGAAACCCGCTTAACATTTAACAGTTAGGGTCTTGGACAGATAGCAGCCGTCCTTCCTTCCGTTGAATCGCTGCTGCAAATTGTCCTCAATAGAATGTGAGGCAATTTAAAAAGGTGTTAATTAGGAGCTGTACCAAGCCCCCCTTGAAGACGAATCAGAAAAATGGGGTACGCGTGCATTCTAGCGCTACAGTATTAGCTTTCAGCATGGTTGGCGAACGGCACCCTTCACGCAGCACGTAAGTCCAAGGCCCTCCAAATGATGTATTGCTCGAACCTTGGCATTAAATATTATTGATTACTTTTAAATGTCACTTCAAGTGCATAACGGGGGGGGGGGAGACATCATAGTTAGTCTAGCACGCCTCTTAAAAAAGGACCAATTTCGAATGCCTTCTAAGCTAATTGGAACACAACACTATCGGTCACATTATTATGTGAAAAACAAATCTTACACATTATCCGATGGGCTTCATGAAAACAAAGAATATATACATTTTGATCCTTTAGCAGACTCCTCTGCCACTTATAGTGAGTACATTTACAAGCATTAAGGAGCAGGTAGGGGGCTAGACACCTTGCAGCCTGAAAATCAACGGAATCAGAATTATAAGAAAATAAGATACTTACTGCCCCTCATTCTGTAAAACGTGCACGACGTGATGGCGGCCATTTTGGGGGGGGGGGGGAGAAGCGGTATGGAATAAAAGCCATTGATGTTTATTAGCAGGTAGAAAATAACTTAACACTGACATGTATGGTCTCAGAGATAATAACAAAAAAAACAAAAGTTAATTGATGTGTCTAGGAATATTTTTTTAAGTAAACGTATTGCTGAAAAGAGAACAAACATTTCCTCCCATCTCCATTGTTTTTGTCTTTTCTTTTGGAAGGGCAAAAAGTATAAATGTGTTTACAACCACCAAAACAAATTAATTGCTACATTATTTTATTCTCATCTCTCATCGTCGTCCGCTTATCCGGAATCGGGTCGCGGAATCGGGTACATTTATCTTATATAATATAAAATGCACTTGTGTCTTAATTTTTCCCATGGCTGTATTATATATATATAAAAATATATACACAAACAGTGTATAGCCTATTTAAAAAACGTCTAACGTTATATTGGGTTTCCAACCATATTATTGCATTTGAAAAAGATGTGATCAGTGGACACTGACTGTATGTGTGTGTGTTTGTGTGCTACATGTGTTAATGGACATCCATCTTGAGTTGCATCTAACCTGCCAACACACACACCCGATTGACAGTTGACCGAGGGAGGACTTGGCTGTTAAGACCATGATGGACAGTCACTAATAATGACAGGGGACTAGTAATGTTGCCCGCACAGATGCTGAAAATGGACAAGCAGAACGAAGAAAAATAATCAACGTGCATTAAATGTGACAGGCGCTGACAAATATCTACCCTATGGCAGGAAAACCATGTAGAATGGACACAATGCCTCAGTTATCTCAGGAGGGGGGGTGAAATCGTCTTTCTGATCATATTTCTTTACATAGATTTATTATGCTTGATCTTGCTCCATGTTTGTGCTTATTTATGCTGGATATGTTTTGTGCTTCTCTTGGAGAACCGCTGGATAAACGGCATTCGAGGTTACCTTGGCAATGGTAGCAACAGGGTCCAGGGTTGGGCTTGCAGTAGATAGGCATTTGGCCCATTGATCTTTGATGGCTGACTCATTAAGCGGTTACAACCAGCTGGCAATGAAGTGCCAGAGACAAGGCAGTTTGTGATGGGACTGGTTGGTTCTCCTAACATCAGGGGACTCTAGAGTGACAGTTTTACGGCTGCATTGTCTTGCCTGCTATTCAGCAACAGATTCACCTTTACTTTATACACTCCACCAAACCGGGAGCCTTCCTTTCTAACACTGTCAAAATACAGCATGACTTATTCGAAGGGTCTTTGTGTATATACAGTATATAGCCTATGTATTAGAAAGACAATAATGTATTTCTAATACATAGGCATAATACATGTGCTGTATACCTGTGTGTGATACAAAGAGACAACACAGCATAACTACTAATTATATATACACACACACACATATATATATATATATATATATATATATATATATATATATATACACACACACACTTTTTTATATTATATATATATTCTTTATCATTTTGTATGCTGTATTTATATGCATATATTTTTTTATATGTA
>JAOEHI010000005.1:3643720-3659549 GCA_025447815.1 Percopsis transmontana
CTCTCTCTCTCTCTCTCTCTCTCTCTCTCTGCCTCTCTCTCTCTCTCTCTCTCTCCCCTTCCCTCTATCCCCTTCCCTCTATCTATCTCTCTCTCTCTCTCCCCGGGCCCCCCCCAGCCCATGCCCCCGCCCTCACGGCCAGGCTGGATTTCCTGCAGATGAAGCAGCTGAAGAGGAAGAGGAAGAGCAACTACAGCGTCCGGGAGACGCAGACACTCGTCAAGGAGATCTACAAGAGGCGTGAGGTGCTGTTCTCCAGACAGCAGGTGGTCCGCCCGTCTCTGAGGTCGCCTAACCGGCTCTCAGGCGTCGGCCTCCCGTTCAGTTTCACGGTGGAGGCCGTGGCCTGAGTGCGATGCTGCAGATTAGTGAAGGGATTCGGGTGGCCGCTATAGATTTGTCAGCGAGACCTCTCTAGGAGCCTCCAGGATAGACATGTGGGTGTGAAAAGTGTAAAATAATGCGATGTTTAAGTATTTTAAAGCAGAGGCAGGATAGTCTAGTGGCCCGGATCCCAGCCAGAAGGCCGTGGGTTCGAGCCCCAGAGTTGAGCAAGATGCATAAATTAGATAGATAGATAGATAGATAGATAGATAGATAAATAAATAGATACTTTCTTTATTAATCCCGAAGGAAATTCAAGCATCCAGTAGCAGCATGCAAACATACATTAAACATACATTGGAATGAACCTATAATAAACCTAAAACTTAAAAATGCCTTATTGCGGACGAGTGCACAAAGCGAGTGCACATAGTACACACCCATTCCAGGGGACTTGTGTCTTTTCTCTGCTCTGCTCTGTCCCCTCTGGCCAATACGTGCACTACAGCTTCAAAGGACTAGTGCGGATTAATTGGGGACTGGGGGCAAAGGGAAGAAAAGGTGGGCCCCTGGCGCCACTCACACAATAATGGGGCTGTGTGCACTGGTGTGCACATGCGCTTTGTCCAATCCTGTTACCGGGATTTGCATCCAAAAATAATTCCTTTTTGGACCCCCGAGGGATTTCATGGTGATTGGATGCAAAACACCAAGTTTGCTCAGGTATAATGCATACGCTACACGCGGTAATTCCCTGTCTTTGGACTATTCTTTCCATTTAGAGTCCGTCTAAGCTGCATTAGCCCCGCAGGATGTTCCCATTCACTCTCTGATTGGCAGTTACAATGCTGCAGTATTAGCGGGGAAGTTATGTCAAAAGGGACGTTTCCTCTGGGCATTAAGGGGGTCGAGGGGGTTTCGATGCGGAGCAATGGGCGCTAGGGTAAAACATAAAGACACGTCCCACAGGCGTGATGAATCCTATTGACAAGGACAGTTTGTAATTACTGGAAAAACTGTCTTGGAATAAGCACATTTTAAGTTATGGTCCAATCTGTGTGTGAGAATATCTTCTGGTGTTCCATCAACAGAACACGGCCATTAATGAGCTGAAGCGGCAGGCCTGGGAGGAGGTGGCAGGAGGTGTCAATGCTCTGGGGGAGGGGGAGCTACGCACCGCTCCTGAGGTGTGTTGCTATGTGCTTTTATGATGTGTCCTATTTTAGACTTTAGACACGATTCATTGGTTTGCCTCCAGCAGGGAATATAGGAGGCAAGAAGCATTCTGTGCAGCCCCATAGAGGTGGCATGACGAGGATGTATAAATATGTCTCAATGAGAAGACTCTCTCTCTCTCTCTCTCCCTCACTCTCACTCTCTCTCTCATCCTCTCTCTTCCTCACTCCCTCTCTCCCCCTGTCTCTCCCCCTCACTCTTTCCCTCACTCCCTCTCTCCCCCTCCCTCTCTCTCCCTCTCTCATCCTCTCTCCCTTACTCCCTCTCTCTCCCTCTCTCTCCCTCTCTCTCCCTCTCTCATCCTCTCTCCCCCTCCCTCTCTCCCCCTCTCTCTCCCTCTCTCCCCCTCTCTCTCCCTCTCTTATCCTCTCTCCCTCACTCCCTCTCTCCCCCTCCCTCTCTCTCCCTCCCCCTCCCTCTCTCTCTCTCTCCCTCTCTCTCGCTCTCTCTCGCCCCATGCGCAGGTAAAGCGGCGTTACCTGGACTGGCGTGCGCTGACGAATAGGAAACAGCTGTCCTCCCTGCCCTCCTCGTGCTCCTCCTCCCTGGCGCCCAAGTCGGAGTACGACCCCTCCTCCCCCGAGCACGAGGCCGGCCCCAGCCTGGGGCCCGGGTACGACCAGCTTCTGGACCTCTCCGGCTTCCCCAAGGACAACCCGTGTGACTGGCCGGAGCTGGTGGGCCTGGGCGAGCCCAGCGGGCAGACGCCGGGGGTCAAGATGGAGGACGACGGCGGCAAATACAGAGTGAGAGAAGGCCTGAGATCTAGACACGCTCACTGGCAGAATATCTGATTTTAACCAATACTCCCAAAAAAAGTATAAATAGTGATAATAAATAAAACATTAAATAAAAGCGACAATATATAATTATATATACTGCAGTAATAATACTAGCCATTTTGTAAGCAAGTTTATAAGCACATTGTTAATTTATTTTTTTCCACTGTTCACATTTAATTACTAACCTAAAAATGTAGTTTGCCTTTGCACTCAAACCTCAATATCGCTAAGTAGCCTAAGTGCACATTTACATGTACATTTACAGCATTTAGCAGACGCTTTTATCCAAAGAGACTTACAATCAGTACATTTGTCAACAGCTGAACCGGTTGGGCACCAACTCTCGCAAGCAAACAACATTCTCCTAGAATAAGGACAGCATCATGTCACCGTGGTTACTTCACTTATGCATTTTCAGTATACATTTCTCAATATATTCCTCTAAAAAAAAATCATCATTCAATCCATAAAAACTAACGGCCTAAAGACCGGCGAGTGCTTAGTATTCTAAGAGCTGATTATCAATGTATCAATGATATATTTTAAATGACTTATTTTAGCGTCATTGTGTGATTAG
This sequence comes from Percopsis transmontana, assembly GCA_025447815.1. Lineage (NCBI taxonomy): Eukaryota > Metazoa > Chordata > Actinopteri > Percopsiformes > Percopsidae > Percopsis > Percopsis transmontana. The sequence goes on from JAOEHI010000005.1 coordinate 3,646,640, forward strand.
GCAAAGCATTGCGTTTCTGGCAGTGTATTTCCATATGTGGGGTAAACATGCAGAAGTAACATCTTGCCTCGTCACCATCTGGCTATTGATCACGCTCACCAGTAAGACGCTCGCGCCCGCCCCCCATTGGCCCCGCTAGGAAGACTAGGATGGTCTCACCGATGTTTTTCTGCCCCCTCCCCCTCACCCGCTCTCCAGCTGGAGGGCGACGTGGCAGAGGGAGAGGGGGAGATGGAGGAAGACAACTTCCCCTCGCTCCTGGCGGACGTGGCGTCCCGCGGCGAGGGCGCGCGCGCCCCGGACGTCTACGCCCGCATGGAGGAGGAGCTCGCAGCGCTCTCCTCGTCCAGGGCCCCGACGTCCGCTGCCAGCGCCGCCCCCGGGGGCGGGGCGGAGCTCCTGGTCGCCATGGAGAAGCAGCGGCTGGAGCTGGAGAGCCAGCGTCTCGCCGTGGAGACGGAGCGCCTGGCGGTGGAGAAACAGCGGCTGGCGGTGGAGAAGGAGCGCCTGCGGCAGGTGGAGGTGGAGCGGCTGAGGGTCACGCTCCTCGGCCAATCGGAGCGCGCCAAGGACTCCCCCGTGGCCCCGCCTCCGCAGCAGGGCCCGCCCTCCTCCACCACCACCGGCTGGCCGCCCACCGCACACCTGGAGTCGGAGCGTCTGCGTCTGGAGAGGGACCGGCTGCAGCTGGAGAAGGAGAGGCTGCAGTTCTTCAAGTTCGAGGCGGGCAGGCTGCAGATTGAACGAGAGCGCCTCCAAGTGGAGAAGGAGAGAATGCAGCTGCACAAAGACTGACGGTGACGTGGGAAAGAAAGAGGAGAACTTGGACATAGAGGGTTGTTGCTTGTGTGTGTGTGTGTGTGTGTGTGTGTGTGTGTGTGTGTGTGTGCGCGTAAAGTGCCTTGGGTTGCCTTGGCAAAGCATTCCTCAGCACAGACCCTGCCTGTGCTGCCGTGTCAAAGACAATATCGCACCCCCACAAACCTTTTGAGTCACAAGGGCACCCGAGCTATGAAGAACATCTGTTATTAGCACAACATACAGCGAAAAAATATATAATAAACAACCATGGAACATGTTTAAAATTAATGCACATTTTATTATAATAAAACTAGTTAAAAAAAAACTTACATGAAAAAAAACATTTCAATTAATAAGGTTACTCGAAAAACCCAGACCACTCACAAAAACATTGATTTAAAGCCCTTATCTCTGCGTGACATTTTTACAGTATTTAGCAGACGCCTTTATCTAAAGCGAGTTTCAGTACATTTGTCAATAGCTGAATAGGTCGTACACCAGTCATAATAAATAAACCCATTCTGTATGGATAATGACCTCGGCAGTCATCAGGGCTAACTTAGCTCCTAAGCATCATTCCATTGTATATCAACATGCCTTTAAGTGCTTCTAAACTAACTGCCGTTTGTTGTTGTTTTAGAGTAGGTGTATTTAAAAAAGACTGTATATTGGGGACTCTTCTCTTTACCTTTGGCTGACTAATCATTCCATTTTACTTAATGTTTGATTTGAATGTGAATAATGTTTTTAGGAGTCATTTTTGTGAAATGTGTTTGAAACGTGTGTTGCTTTGTACATTGTAATATTGATATTTTACTGTTTGCATAACATTTACAGTTTTTTCCATTGAGATTGATATACATAAAAATAGACTGACTGCACATTCCAGAGGCAGCTAATAAATATGGGATGTCAGTAGAGTCATGGTTAGATGAGCATTGTGGGAAATGAAAAGCCTATGCAGCGTAATCGTGCTTTGTGACCATTTTATAAGACGTTTTATATATGTTGTCTTGTGTCATTTGCATAGAATGGAAAGGAGCTACAAACAGAATTAATATTTTTGCTATTCCATCAGAAGTTCATTATTTTAGCTGATGAAATCACTTAATGGGCCTAACATCCAAATATTGTCTATTTATGCTAGAATTAGCACTAAAGGTTGGTAAGGTTGTTTAATGGTTAAAAAAATGAAATAAACACAACTTGAAATATTCTGTAATATACAATGTCACGTTTGCTTGATATTCTTTTGAAGGTCGCTGAGAAAAAAAGTTTTTGTTATTAATAAAAATAATACGATTTTTTACCTATTTTTATATCTCAGTTCTTTAAAATTGGTAGCTCGAACAAAATACACGAAATGTTGGTGAGTTTTTGGTTATTTCAGTTAAATTGGTCTGGTTTAAATTTGTAACATTGTTTAATATTAATATCCTCTGTAAAAATGTGTAATGAACCAAATGATACCATTTCAGTCGCCCCACATTTCCATCGCACTTGGGTCGATTATTAAAGGCCACACAAAGTACAAACACAACAGGAAGTGCTGTAATGAAATTACAGTGCCCAGTCTACAGGAAACAGGGTGAAGGTTCGGGTTGCATCTTCAACCTTGAAACCTCTGCAATTGATACTCTGCCATCACGCAGCCTCCACATATTTATCACATTTATTTCACAGTAACACACACACACAAACACACAGAAAGTCACAGTGGGGAGTCCCACTCACAAAGACACGTTTATCTTTTTTCCATCTAAGGGCTGTTTTGGTGTCGGCCTGTGAGATAAAAGCCTCATAACAGGACCAGAGCCAGCTCTGTGTGGATTCGGTGCTGGTGTGAAAATCCATTCGTATTAATATGAAAGTCTCCCTCAGCGTGGATAGAACACAGCACATGCCACTGAACAGCTGAGTGGACTATTTTATTGTGTGTGTGTGTGTGTGTGTGTGTTTTCACCTCAATATGGCCCCCTATGACATTACACCAAACCTCAAGGACGATGGCTTGGCAGTTAGGAAAATAACTGATTTGGACATTTTTGGCATAACAGATTATTTGACTTTTTCTGTTGTGCAGAATCCTGTAATCATATATTCCCGACAACATCACCTTATAATATTGATGACATTTTTATTTAATTAAAAATAGATATTTTTAATTTTCACACTATTAGAGATGATTCTGCTATTCAACTTTACATATAATTCTGGAAACTCACAATTGAAAACTGATTGTCGGTCGGGTAGAACTGTGTTTGCCAACCTTTTTGAGTACTGTACCCCCAAAAGCATTTCAAGTGGACCTGAAGTACCCCATGCGAACAACCATGGTTACCCCCAGATAAGATTTAACTGAGCTACAATAGGATTTATATGTCAACAACAATAATCATTGTTCATAGATTACAACTCAAACACACCCTCTCTCTTGAATGGGGCACTTGAGCCTGTTTCTCTCTCTCGGGGGGAGATTGTGGCAACAGCTGTGACCACCATTTTTTTTAATCTTCTCACGTACCCCCTGGGGACCGCCCACGTACCCCCAGGGGGTAAGCGTACGGCAGGGCTGGACTGGGACAAAAAATGGGCCCAGACAGCCCACCACAATCGGTCGTAGACGACCCACCAGTACACCATCCTTGCGGCAGCAAACATATATGTGATTTTGGCACATTTGCTGGCACCCGTCACGCAGTTTCTCTGTTTGTTTGTCCATTGCGCTAAATCCACAGATGTTTGGCTCTGAACCAGGGCTTCTGACTCAAGAAACAGGGCACATGCAGTGGGATGGAGTGGGGATGTGATTGGGCCAGCCCAATGAACCTCTTTGGAGGGAGGGGCGGGATATGTGCATCGAACCGCCATCTTTGTATTTTGCCATCGAACCGCCATCTTTGTATTTTGCCTTCAATTACAATTAGGTCATTTAGGTCTATTCAGGATTCCTTAAGTGGTCTGTCTCTTCTATAATGTCTGTAAAGCAAAGCAAATCATTTAACCAGGCAACTTTGAGAATATGTAAGACACTTAAATGCTAAATTGAGTCTTTACAAACTAGTATTCACATGACACAATAGTGTGTGCAAAATCACAGATACAGAATGTGTGGCACAACAGACCTAATGATCAGAAGAGCACACAAATGATCCCCTTGTCACTTCACAGCCACGTCTACGAGAGAATGGTGTGATGGTGTTAACACACACTTCTGTATCCCGTACTTGAAAAGAAAAGAGACCGTTGTGGCCAACAGCTTGATGCAGTGTTCTGTGGCGAGGCGGTGAAAGAAGAGCCGCACACGCGGCACGCTGAGAGGGATGATGAAACTAGAGGTGCTAAATGTGGTGCTGATATTAACCGTTGCATTGATCTAGTGATGGTGATGATCTAGTGTGCTTACAATGCAATTTAATATTTTATCATCTTGACCTTCCCCTCCAGAAAGAAGTGCCTCACCACTCGCGACCCTCCCTCGTGCAAAACACCATAAACAGGAGTGAAGAAGTGACATTTTATCAAAGACAAACAAGGTTAGAAATAATACCAAATAATAAAAAGGAAAAAGGGAAATATGAACCACAGATCTATATCCCCTGCTCTAACTGGCTCAATGACAGAGGGGTGAATGAATAGGGACATAGTGATGTTGCAGGGCTGGGAGATAGAACATCTGGGAGAAAAGATGACCTGCGCCAATAAAAATAAACAGCTGAAAAAACGCTGCGGCGGTGATTTACTGGTAAAAAATAATGAAAAAACACTTCAACTGAGCAGCACGAGCGCTAAACATATATCTAAAAGGGTGAAAGAACGATTCGAATTTGCCATTTTGTTCCATCTTCCAGTAAATGGGAAATACTTGTCAGTAATGACACAGGTTGGAGCGTGTGAGTAGCAGAGTAATGGGAATTTCTTGTCCGCGATGGCTCTGCATTAGAGAGTGTTAGGTCCCTGTGGAGCACAAATAGAAGCCAAAATGTCCAAATGACAGGGTGTGATTTCTGCTAGCTAGTCCAAAATACTGTAAGTTGCTTAGCTAATCGATTCGTACATACACAATTACTGATTAGACACCTCCGGTGTTTTTAAAACAAAACGTACAGCCATTTAAATGATGACATGAATGCTTTGCCATATGCTGACACAAATCTGCAAACATGTGCCTAAATGCCATAACAATTAGGGCCCTAGTTTCCCGGTCAAGTCGCAAGTGGAGGCCGCACAGTGCAAGTCCACTGTGTTATTTCGGATAGGTATGTGCTTAATGCACCTTCGCCCAAAGGCGGGAAACTACCATACGCTCTAAGACGTGGTCTGGCCGGGCGGAGACGCTAGCGCAAAGTTTTATTTGACACTGCGGCACCTGATTGCGACTGACACACCCTCTACTGCATGCGGATTGAGCGATGTCATGGCGCGCCAGGAAATTAAATAAAAAAGTTTATTGTTTTAACAAGATGTTTTCACATTGTAACGTGAAATTATATTTTCATTTATATGTCAAGATAAAATCTTTTCACGTGATATGTAGGCTACTGGCACTTGGCCTTTTGCAATGAGCTGGCATCACCATAGCTCAAAACACTATTTAGATTTCTACAAAATCACGGTGTACCAGAAGAGTGCCTCTCATGTATGGAACAAGAACATGTAGCCAAAGTGTATTTATTACTTAGCTCACTTCATGTAAAACCTGTATTTTATTGCTTAAACATATTTTCATATCGTTAAAAAATATTTGAAAATGTGAAATATTTTATTTTGAAATAACGTGAAAAAACATCTTGTTATAACAATAGGCTTTTCACGTTTTAACGTGATACTGATCTTTTTTCTGGCGTGACAGCAACACCTAAGTCAAGTTGTGTATTGTGATTTTACAGATATGAGTTATTGCATTATAAAAAAAATAAATCAGCCAGCATTAACTACATCCATTAGCTACATCAATGCGAAAGTTCCTGTCGATCAAATTGTCACGCACATTTTCATCAAATAGTTGAAAATGTCATAAGAAAGTAGCCACTCTCAAATAACAACACAGAGACTGAATTTAGAATAGATATTTTACTAGAAAAAAGAACCCCACCCCCAAATGGAAAAAAATAATAATAACAGTGTTAGTTAAAGAGTGTTTAGTGGACATTTAGTGGCATTAAATATAATGTGCTGAAAGTGACACAGGTAATGAAAAATAAACACCATTCAGACATTAAGTCTTGTTTGGTGATATATCCCTCTCTTTACAGATGTATCCATCATAGAAATCCACCTAATGACTACAATTGCGTGTTAACTATACAGGACAGGGCTAGATTAAAAACACTTTACTTTTCTTTTGAGACTTATTTCTTTTGAGACTTCTGCTGCAGTGGAGATTTTAAGTAGGTTTTAATGCAAAAGCTAGGCAATGTTCAGAACGGAATATCAGAACACTCAGATTGTCTGTTGGTGCGCTGACCTGTCTTATTTCTGCTTCATTATAGCGTTTCGTGGCAGAAGTCATTTTGGATGGTTGAGGTGCACTTTGCTAAAAGAGGCCTGGCTCACGATAACACAGAGAAGAAGATGAAAGGAGAGGCCATCCTATCAGACGAACAGGTGAAAACAGTGGAAAAGAGAAGAAAGAAGGAACAAAAATGAGGACGAACGGTAGAAGCAAAGAGATAAAAGGAGAGTAGAAAAAAGAAAGGAGATGCATTTGCAGTATTTGTAACAGTTAACAGTATAGCGATAATAATAATAATAATAATAATAATAATAATATTACGTTGTAATAATAATAATAGTCCCAATACAAATACACGTGTAGAGAAATAAACACATTCACCCCTAGTTTTCCTTTTATTTTACACCCCTTACAGCTTAAGAAAGAAAGATAAATGGCCTGAGATTTATGTACTGTATTGATTGCTCCTGCCTAGTGTATTGTGCCAATTAGATCTAGATAAGCAAATATTCTGATAGGATCCCTATTTTCTAATTGACCCAAAAACAAGACTCTACTTGTTATCTTTGACATAACAGTCTGTGCGGGCCATGCTTGGTTATTTCACACTGTATCAATAGTTTCAAAGAAATGTAGTAACTGGATAATTTAGAGTCTGCTGGATAGACACCACAAGGAAAACACATTTCGAAATGCATCTCGTGAAGAACGCGATCGCTCTGGGCTGACCCTGTGTGCAACAACATGTGTTTGTGTGCGTCAGACAGACATTCAGAGGTAAGTAGGACACAAAAAAGACGTGGTATTAATGACCTCTAGTTAACATAACAGCTGTAAAAGAACAAATGCCATGACCTTCCACAATCAGTGATCTTTGTTTTCTATAGCTCTCTATAGACGTATAGATATATATTTATATTCATTTAAATTATATATAATATGTAGATTCATATAAAAGATTTCCTCTTAATTACAAGTAGTGGCATTTTTCTTTTATATTCATTATTGCAATGAATTGTTATCTAAGATGGTTACAAAAGAGAGGTGAGTTCAGTTTTGCTACGCAGTTACAGTATTTACAACAGGTTTTAAAAAGCAAGCTTTCTGATAAAGTTCCTTTCCCTAGCCACCGGAAAAGAATAATGATCTCAAATGATGCCCAAGGCCCATTTTATGTAGTACTTTTAAAGAAGAATCTTAAACAGCAGATAAGTCTAAGTGGCGAGGACAGTTATTCTAAACCAAATGTCTTCTTATTACCCAACCCAACATACAAAACAAAGAAAAAGTATTTCTCAGGTTACTTTGATAAGCTATTACAATATAATCTTTATTTCACTGAGAGAAATACATTAATCTTAAAAGATTCACTAGTGATAATACATTTTCATAGTACAACTGTATTTTTCATTTGCTTGAAGCATCGTGCCAAAGGTTGAGAAGCACTTACATCAGGCGTCATTTGAGATCAAACCACAAGATATTTTTGTCTCTCATCATTTATCACAGAATATACATCTTAACCCCCCTGTTTTCCGCATACCGAAAAAAGGGATCATCTATTCGCTATTTAGAATTACTACTGTAATGACAATGTTGTCGATGAAGAATTTCAATAATTACTAATGCTTTTTTTTCTTTACAAACCCCTGTGTGTTCTGTGGCTACAGTCAGCCGTGTGTGTCGGAGGTCATTTCTGCCCTAGGTATCTCACAGGTTTTTTTTCAAACCGTGCTTGGTAAGAAAGCGTGTTCGAACAGTCCATGGCAAAGTAGTGGGTTTGCACAGTCTTTAAGTTTACAGTTTACAGTTTTCTGGTCTTCTAAGGGTGATTTTCCTGGCGTCGTTGCAAATGAGTCCAGACGGCGATCGCGCCATCACGCCTATGGTAATGTGCATCTCAAAGTTTCCGTGTCCCAGTAAGGCGTTGTCAAGGGGCGTGTCTTATCGGGCGGTACCGTCCGTCATTGTTCACTCTGTCATCGTCAGCGCCGTCATCATGATCAAGTTGGACGTTACTGTCACAGTTCATTGTTCGCTTAATGTAGGTCTGTGCTGGGTTTCCTTCTGTCTACATGGTAACGGTGCCCTCCAAAAGAACCAAAATGGAGGTGATACTGAAACTCGTCAGTTTAGTGTCCCCTCTCTCACGCCGTAGTTGTAATGTACGGGTCTCCTGTACGGCATGTCAATGGCAAAATAAAGTGGGGGGAGGGGGTGAGTGGCATAGTGTGTGTGTGTGTGTGTCTGTGTGTAGACACGGGTGTATAAATGTTGTACAAATGTTATAAATGTGTGTAGGTGTTTCTGTAAATGTGTTCACCTAAGTGTCTGACTGAATGTAAATATTTGTGTGTGTGTGCCTACACAAAGTGCATGTGCGCAGAAGTGTGTTTGCTAATGTGTGTGTGTGTGTGTGTGTGTGTTGGTAAGGCACGACAGGCGTTTTTGGTGTTCTCAGGGCAGGCCGGAGGAGACCACTGCGAGGCCGGGGTGTCGAAGGGAGGCGTGGCCAGCGTGCACGGCTTTGGGGCAGTCCGGTGTGAGGACACGCCCGTTCTCCCCCACGCTCCCCGTGATGGACAGACGGGCCTTGTTACGCATGGCTTCAGAGAACGACAGCTACACACACACACACACACACACACACACACAGAGAGAGAGAGGGGGTGGGGGTGGAGAGACCATTTGTAGCATTTGAGATGGACGCGTCAAGGCGTCTGAACGCACGTGCACACACACTCACGCATGCACACAATCACACACGCGCACGCACAGGACGCGCGTTCACTGACAGGCGCCACCGCTGACGGGTTCAACAAAGGCAGCGCGTGAACTAAAAAGCAAGGCAGCAGTCGACGCACACAACAACGTACAAAGGAGGGTTTTGGGTTTTAGACATCTGCATTTCCTAGGTGACCATGCACTGTGGGTATGTAGAAGTGGTAGAAGAAGAGGTCCTGTGAGGATTCTGGAAGGTGGGTGGGTGGGGGGGGGGGGTGGGGGGGGTTTAGAGAGGCAAAGGGAAGACGTGAGGATTGACTTCCAGATCTATAGAGAGGGATCGACTGGCTATACTGCTCAGAGCGTGGTGAGACTTCACAGGAACTGGCTACGCCGTGATGTCTCAGTAAAGTTGAAATACTTGGGGCTTCAGTATCCCTGACCATTTTAGGTAACAGGGTTGGATGTCAAGCATTCTGACCCACAGTGACCTCAGCACTTTGACAGTGTGACAATCAGCGTACAAACCTCTCACTTGTCTTGTGTACAGGAATCCTTATAAAACAAGTCTTGTGAGTGGTTTCACAGTTACTGGATTGTTAAAAAATACCTATAACTATGTGACCATGCCAGAAAAAATAAAACAAGAAAAGAAATTGTGATAAATATAAAAACACCATTAGCAGAATACTTCATAATTGTAATTTAATGCAGGAATAGTACCAGGCATTTTGAAAATACCTGTGAAAAGTTTGTAAGCAGATTGTATATTTATTTATTTATTTATTTCCAATGTTCACCTTTGCCGTCACTGTTACTCACTTAAAGACCAGTTCACTTAGTAGCAGTTCTGTATGAAGTCTATATGAACCGATTGGTTATTTCAGTGAAACTATATGAGGTCTTGTTTTTAATATGTCAGGGTGATATAATGTGTTCCCTAGGCTGGGCTCTTCAAGGCAGGGGTGCACAACTCCCGTCAAGGGACAAAACATAAACATATCTCGGTGGATGACGGACAGGGATGGGACTTTATTTGTCACACATGCTATACTTTTCGCAACCCTAAATGGATACAACCGGGAATGACCCAAACATTGACATATGTACAAACTGCATTTAAAGAAATGAACTTTAGCTAAAGCCTCCACTCTGTAGCTTTTTTTTTTTCTTTCTTTTTTTTTTAAAGAAGCACTGGGTAGATTAGCCTGTCTGGCCAAAAAGTTAGCACAGCTAGACTACGATTGGGTTCACTGAATAAAAAATGCTAACTAGCTATATAAGTCGGCTACGTTTATTGTTAGAATTAGAATAACACAACACAAAAAAGAAAGCATTATAATTAAACTACAGGCATCTCTCATTTTATAATCCCTGTTCTAGGAATACTGAAAACTGAAAACTGGACCTGAGGGCATTTTGGAGGGAAATATATACATTTTGGAGGGAAAATTAATTTTTGAAGTAGCCCCTGAACATGGAGCTGTGCATCCCTTCGGCTCTATTGTCACACCATTGTTACATTGTTTGACTATAATGCAGGTGCCTAGTGAACTCATTAGCCAAAACCGTCACCACCACCATCATCATCATCATCATCTACAGCGGAAGACGATGGAACCAAATCTGCAGTCACAAAAATGTAACCCCAAGCCATTGCTTGGAACACGGAGCAAACCAAAACCTAACAGACATGTACGAAAACAAAAAGCCACTGGAGCGGAAAAAACAGAAAGACGCGGCAAAAAACAAACAAAACAGAAGTGGCTACCACTATGGTTAAAAAACACAAACAGAAAGACAGACAGGAAGTAACGTTGGTTCCACAATGCTTGACAACATTAACAACATGGCCGCCGCCACAACATCGACAGCAGCCACACACTGATCTAGCGTCGCCGACGGCCCGCCCAGCGTCCTACCCCTATATCTTGACCCCCTCGGAGCCGTACACGTTGTACCCCTCCCTATAAGTGGCTAGATTCTGGGTGCTGGGGGAGGGGCTGGGGCAGTGGGGGGGACTAAGGTCCACCTTCATGCGCTTGGCTTCGGCCCGCGACTTGTAGCAGAACTCGACCAGGGCCACCAGCATGGCCAGGCCGAGACCGCCGACCAGGATATAGAAGACCCCCGCCACGTTGGACAGGCTCAGGGCCTGGGACGACTTGTCCTGGGGGGGGAGAAAAGGGGGGAGGGGGGCGGGGAGACACGAGGGCAGAGGAGAGGGGCGGAGGGTAATAATAGGAGAACACAGAGAGAAAGTGAACGGCGAGGAACAGTGAGGAAGATGGGAAGAGGGAAGAGGGAGAAAAGGAGAGATGGGAGGGGGTGAGAGAAAGAGGGGGAGAGGGATGGATGGGGTGAGAGTAAAGGGGGGGTGGGGTAAAACAAAAATGAATATAGTCAGTGTGCAAATACATTTTGGCATTGTACAAATACATTAATGTGTACTGGCAGAGTTCTATATTAGTAGCCTACATACTGTATTTTGGTAGCAATTAACACTGGTCATTTTATTTTTCACAATGTCTATATATATATAAAGATATATATATAAACTACGATATGTATACACATTATAACAGCAACTACAATAGTTATTTACAACAGTTACAGCATTTTTACTAGTCTAAGGTGACTATAAGTACTGTATGACATACTGTTTCTACAAACACAGAACTGAAACACAACCCAAATGATCCTTACATTCAAGTAATGTAGGCAACATGCAGATCTTTGCATATCTTAGAGCGGGGCTTTTGGGTGAGCGGTGATGGCATTTCTCTAGTGCTAGTGGCGCTGGCATTGGAAAACGCTCTAGAATCCTTTAAGCGTCTCTGGGGAAACCCCATTCCCATTTGTGACTTATTTTTTTTGCATCTATATTTACATGTATAGTATATATAGGCCTATATACACTAGTATATATTTTAATATATACTACATATACTAGGATATATACAGTACAATATCGAATGGGTGATGCAAAACGAATACAGACATTACTAATTACATTGCTTATTCTATTTGTAATGGGAGGCGGTGGCCTAAACGTCATCTGGACGCTGTCTTCAGGACCACCGTCGCTGTGTCTGGTCAAATGGAGTGTATTCGAGGCTTAGTCAGATGGCACTGGAGGGGCTAGCGCTAAGCTACACACATCAGCCTAGTATGCAGGGTGAGGTTCAGGCTAGCGTTCTGCGGGCTGCGGCAGCGTGGGACTGACCTTACTTCCAGAGTCCTTGGGTCCACACTCCCCCTTGTCATACCACCATTTGTTTTTCAGTTTGTCTAAGACGCCTGCTTCGCTCAGTTTCAAAACTGCGAGGTTTACCGGGGTTCTTCGCGTGTAAAAATAACATAAATAACATCATAGGACATGTTATTTTATGTTATTAGGGTAGGTCACATTTGCATTGCACAGCTCAGCAACAATAGGTCTTTTTTTTTCTTTTAAGTAAAAAGATAAATTATCAGGTGACCTAGGGTGAGTCCCACTGAGTACATGTGTGTATGCTCGTTGAGGCGGGGCTTGGGGGCGGGGGGGGGGGGGGCGAGGGGCTAAGGCGAGCTACAGACATATGAGTGGGACCCCCCTTTGTCACCTCCTGTAGCACACCCATGATGCCCTGGCCGTCCCTGGACTCAGACACAGGCAAGTACTGAGAAGGGGAGGGCCACTGAACGCAGGCTAGCTCTGTGCTTTGCCAGAAGGAGATAGAGTGGAAGAGGGGGAGAGAGAGAGGGGGAGAGAGAGGGAGGGGGAGATAGAGAGGGAGAGAGGTGGGAGAGTTGAGAGGGGGAGAGAGGGAGAGAGAGAGAAAGAAGGGGAGGTAGAGGGAGAGAGGTGGGAGAGATAGCGAGAGAGGGGGAGAGAGAGGGGGGAGAGAGGGGGTGAGAGGGAGAGGGGCGAGAGGGGGGGAGAGAGAG
>JAOEHI010000005.1:3660591-3665591 GCA_025447815.1 Percopsis transmontana
GAGAGAGAGAGGGGGGAGAGAGGGGGGAGAGATAGAGAGGGAGAGAGGTGGGAGAGAGAGAGAGAGGGGGAGAGAGAGGGGAGGGGGTGGAGAGATAGCCTATTCTACAGCTGCACCTATTCTGACTGTGCCCTGCACCTACAGTATGTGAGACACAGATTGCGTTTCAATAGAGGGCTGTTCGCGTGAGGAATTGACTGCACCTTTCATCGTGATTTGATAGTTTTTCCAAACACACCACCACTAGAGACTAGACTCATATCTCTGAGAAAATTAGATATTATTACTAATACATGAAATAATTGTACACTTAAGAAAAAGCAATAATGGAAATGGACCCAATAAATGTCTATATTTTACTAAACACAGGGGATACAGACACATAAAGCATATTATGCTTTTATATTATTCTATCTCCATCCACCTCTAGCCTCCAGCAAACAAATTAGAGAGCAACAGCATTAATTGAACATGGCTTTCCCTTCCACAATATCTTTAAAACATGCTAAACTCGCCAGAAATTTCAAGTAGAGTATTCGCCTTGATAGAATGGCAGAACTGCAGCCTACTTCGACACTTCTATCACCTCTAGTTTTCCTCCGTTAGTTTCCTCTGCGCTGCTTTCTCCAGAGTGCCACTAGGGGGCGAATATTCCTGCCTTGACAGTACTTGCCTTCCGCGTTGTCTCATCGACTACTAACTTTTATCTCTGTATTGATAGAGAAGTGACGTTTGATTATGCCACTGAAGCTTCAAGTTACGATAAAGTGTCTCCACTGCAAGTCAGAACTACAAAGTCATATGTTCTGTGCGTCTGCCACTTTGACCCTGCATGGTGGTGAATGCAGGTGGCAACAGGGGGAACGTTTTACCTCGCCAGGGCAGATGCGTGTGTTACGTACGTTTGGGGGGAGCGGGGGGGGGGGCCATCAGAGGCGCTCCGCCCGCCCCCCCCCAGTGGGACTGGATGGGGTGGGGGGGAGGGGGAGGGTGGGGCGGAGAGTAGGGGCGGGGCAGACAGTGAGGGCTAACCTTGGAATCCCCTCCCCCGCTTCCACACTCGCCTTTGTCATACCACCACTTGTTTTTCAATTTGTCCAACAGGCCCTGCTCGTTGAGCTTGAGCACGGCCAGGTTAACCGCGTTTCTTTACATGAAAGAGGAGGAACACACGAGACAGGCTGGTCAGAGGAACACAGGAGGAGGGAGGGGAGCAACAGACGAGACGGACGTGGTCCACGGCCAGATACGGGCGGGGCGGGGGAGGGGAGGGGGGAGTGGGGGGGGAGGAAAGGGAGAAGACGAGGGGAGGTAGAGGGAAGAAGGTTGGGGGGGGAGGGAAGGGTGGGGCAGAAATTGGGTTAGTGGGGGGTGGGGGGTGGGGGGTGGAGGGGGAGATGCAACCCAGACAACTTTCTCTCTCTATCTTTCTATCTTTCTTTTCTCTTTCCGTTTCCTTTCTCCGTTACTTTTTATTTTTCACCATTAATTTCAAAATGTTTTTGTTCTTTTGGTTATTTCTATCTTTCCTTTTCTGTTTGTTCTGTTTGTTCTGTTGTTGGCGCTTGACTCTGTGCTCTCCTGCTGCTCCGCTGTTTCCTGTGGCCACTCTGCATGCGTGCGTGCGTGTGCGTGTGTCATACGTGCGCGTGCGTGCACGTAGTTCTGGCTCCCTACGGCTCTCCTGCTCACACCCCTGGAGGGAGTGACCTCCACAAACAAATCGAGGACACAGAAAGGCCAAACCATCATGCACTCCCACTGTGTATGTGCGTGTGTGTGCGTGTGCGTGTGCGTGTGCGTGCGTGTGTGTCCCGAGGCCTCTACTATGCTGAATTTGCAGTATTTGCCGCTGCCGTATCAAGGACGTATCTTGAAGTTAACGGCTCATAAATCTGTGTAATTGCATGTCGTAGACCACGAGTGTACAGCGTTTTTATGATATTTTTGATGCTGAACATGTGGTTCACGTGTAACTTGTCTCATTTGCTGGTCCTTCCTGCGTCTATTGTTCAATAAATGCTACCTGTGTGTCACCGTGGATATGGACACAGCGCCGGTACATCCGGGGCTACACGCTAGGGGCTGTATGCGGCTGGCATTCCCTTCACAAATTTATCTATTTTGGCCATCTTTTCTTTCCTCGTCGTTTCTCTCAGTCTGTTGTATTTCATGTTCTGGAATCAGCAGTGTTTATTTAACCCTGAAGGCTGCCATGTCGTGTCTGCCGTGCACCTGTGTATCTCAAGTCCGTCGGGACAATCGCAGAGTGTCCGTTTCGGCCAGTCTGTGACTGTCCCTTGTCTGCCTGGTCAAAGAACTTTAAAAGCTACGATTTTAAAAGCTTTTCAATGACCGGGACACTTTCTAGTGGACAATCTCCAGAGGGTTTGGATAGAAAGTTTGGAGAGAGATAGCGTTCTCTGGAATGATCTACAAGCCATGAAATCGTCTCATCAAAACAAGAGGCATGAATTAAAACAAAACAAAAAACATTCAAACATATTCCTTATGAGTTAAAATAATCACATTATAATTAGCATATCATTCATTATCATTAACATATCCGTACTCAAAAGGCATGAACTCATTAATCGGCTCTTAATCATTATCATTTTCATTCATAATATTATCACATTAAATCATTACCCTGACTGCTTCGCCCAGGGAGGGGGCAAGGTCATCTGACGTGCTGCCAGTGGGGGTGGGGGTGGGGGGTTCCACTGATTGGGAGAAGCTAGAGACAGCGGTGGATAGGTCCTGAAATGATTTCCAGGGGAGGCTGAACAAGGCACCTATCTGCCTGCTGTCTGTTGCTTTTCCCTCATAAACAGAAAGACCTGAATAAGGAGGTGATTAGACAGTTTTCTTTTTTTTTTTTTTTGGAGGAACCTACTTGGACACAGGAGGAAGTTATAGGGCAGGACATGTGTGTCGTGCTGTTTGGATTCTGCCCCACGGGTCAGGCAGACTGAAACATAAAGGACGTGAGAGAAGAGAGAAGTCCTGCTTTCCTATTTGGCTATCTTTTTAATTTCACCAGACGGCATCGTGAAGAAAATGTTTCTACATTCAATAAGTTCCGCTTGGAACCTGAATAATGAATGCAGGTAAAGCTGTATTTATTTTGCCAACAACAAAGCAAATGTCTAGTGGGGAAAAAAGTACAGTATCTGAAGACTTTCAAGTGTCTCAGCAGGCAGGTACAGCACTGCAAGAACACTCCATGTTAGATTGAACCAATCAGATGCAAGTGTGTTCCCCAACCGCCTCGACCAATCACAACTGCGCACAGGCCCAGCATTGAAGCCCTCATCTCCAGCAGGGGTGATTGTGATTGGCAGGGACAAGAATAGGCAACATCTTGCATTTGATTGGCTCAGTCAGCACTGGTTGAACAATTTTAATAATATGTGGAAAGATCATTCTCCCATATTCTTTTCTGCATCTTGCCTTCTCTCTCAAACGTACACGCACAAATGCTCATGCACTCGATAATTAACAGTTTGGCTTTGACTTTTAATTTCAACATTGTCCAATTAGCATTCAAATATATATTTTTTTCCAGATCCAGGTGTAATTAAAATTGAATTAATGAACACTTATGAATTCAGGTTTTAGCTGTTTTGATGTGGGATGCTGTCGGTTTGATTTCTAGTCCCCCCATTGGCCAGGCCCCTCAGCTTCTTGCTTCGCATTTCCTGTTTCCTGCTCATCTATAAATTCCTCCGTGTGGTTTGGGATTCAGTGGCAACAGTCTGGCCTCTTGCCCCTCCCTATGACGATGTTCAGGAACTTCATTCACATGTCAGGAATCAGACAGCATCACCACCACCATCATCATCATCATCATCATCATCATCATCATCACCATGACTACAACTGCTTTCTCTGAGTATGGAAGGCACAAACACAAGACAGCCGACACGTGGACACAGTTACCTGTCGGGTGGCCCTGCGGAAAGAGATTCAGTGAGTGAAGTAACAAGAGGCAGGTGTTGGAGGGTGGTGGAAATGGAGGGAGAGGTCGATAACAGTGATAAAACACAGTAATGGAACTACCATTCCCTAACTGGAAAGGAAAATGAAACGAGTGAGAACAGAAGAGAGAGACAATGTGTGATAGAGTAGTTAAGTGAGAAAGAGGAATGAGAGACACAATGAAAACGACAAAAAAAAGAGAGAGTCAAGAATAAATTGCAAACTATCCCAAACAAACCGACGCATCACCGCTGTTGGTTGAATACCTTGGAATAAAATATACTTGGCTTTGAATTATACTTTCTTTTACTTTAGGTTACTTCACATCAAAAACTATACTGTACGCTCGTCACGCTAGCCAACATTACTGTTCGTCACGCTAGCATCTCTGTCTACCCAAACTACGGCACTGTTTAAAATAAATCTGATTGACTTAAATCCTAAACCTCTAAACATACGGCGGTTTCTTCCCGACAGCGGTGACACGCCAAACAGAGACACATCCGGTAGCAAAGGCACAGCAGAGGGGGGTGGAATACCGTAGCAACAGAACAGTATGGCGTCTGCTACTGCCTTCCATTGCTACCCTACTCCACCCACCTTAACTGTGAGCCTTTTGGGGTTGCGATGCCGTATCCCTTGGAGTCCAGGTTGCCCCCGACTTTCATGGTGTCGCAGGGCTTGCGTTGCTCCGTGTACTCGTTCATGGTGGACTCCAGGAGGAAGGCGTACTTGCCCTTGGACTTGCGGACCCTGGCTACGCCCTCGGCCGTGGTCTTGGTGAAGACCGTGGGCTCGGCCGACTTCATGTAAGACCACATCTTCTCGTAGACGGCTATCTTGGAGCGCTAGGGTGGCGGGGGGCACAGGGAGGGGAAGGAGTTAGTCTGAGCCTGCCTAGATCGGTGGTTTCAATGTGTGGGTTGGGACCCCTCAGTGGGTCGCGGGATTCATTTTATAAAATGAATTTTACGTCAGCCTAACTTAGTCACTTAGCCAAAATGCCTCCGTGAAAAAAA
>JAOEHI010000005.1:3668091-3673599 GCA_025447815.1 Percopsis transmontana
CAAGAAGTGGGACACAATAAAAACTGAACAGTTAGTGAGAACCTGTTTTATCTCCCCAGGTGCTGCTCAAATAGCTTCTCTTCCTAGAGGTTTTAGTAATCCTATTGTTGCCCCTCTACCTGCCAGTTCCACAGCCTATGATGGTTTTGGTGGGATGTACCACTTGGACCAACCCACTCTCTTTATAATTGATCATTTCAGTGCAGTGCCCTAAATGCTAATCACAGAAGGAAAATGTATTTGTACTTGTGTGCACGCACGTGTGTATGTCAAGTCTCAGGCCATTTGCAAACTACCCAGTGGCATGTTTTTTTTTCTCTTCTGTGGTCGAAGAGAAAAAAACAACGAATTACCCTGCAATGGCGTGATGTTCCATCCTGAGTGATCAATCTGCCTCGCACCCAAAGTCAGCAGGGAAAGGCTCATGATTAAGCTTGTATAACGAAAATGAATATTACAGAATTCAACCAAGTTACCGGTATATCAGTTGTGTTCCTGAATAATCTACAACCATGTTCTTCAGATGTGGCGGAGTCCTCACTATAAACTGCTAAAACAACGCTAATCCATCAAAAATCAGACTGCAGGCGTTCCATTGCTTATATGGCTTCTAACAACAGGACCTTTGCGGTAATAGTGAGGTTGACCGTTGACAGTTACTGACAAAGTACTCCGGCAACACAGTGTTTTAAAACATGCTGCAGTCCAACTGAGAAGCTGCAACTGACCTGTGACTCACCTGGCCCCTTCACCCTACCCCTCTTTCACTCCCTAGAGTAGGACCACACCACATAAAATGAACCTGGGGAACAGAGCAAGGTGGAAATACAGGCAGAATGGCAGCAAAGCTAGGTCAGGGGAGCAGAGTGAGAAAGCAGATAAGGAAAGTCTTCTTCTTCGAGAGAGAGAGTCGACCATGCTGGTGTTGAGTGCAGTCGTGTTTGTTTTGTCCTCTTCAAAGGCAAGCCTAATTCTTTTACCATACTGTGGTAGACTGCAGAGACAGCAGGATTCATGGGCTGCTCACATCCTCTATCTCCTCTGACCATTGGGTTTAACTCTTTTTATTCCTCAAAATATGTTACTTTGATAATGTTACAATATCTAGTGACACATCAATATAAAAACTGTAAATGTAGGAGGTTTAATGTATATTTTCTCCTTCAAATGTTGGTAACCACTTAAACTTTGTTCAAGAACTAGTCTTTGCACACAATTATGGCTTCCAAAAATCCGCCAACTGTATACCAACACCTTTTTAAAGTATTCAGTGTTTACATTTAGATCAGTAGTTCTCAAACTTTTATATCTCTGACCCCATGAAGAAGCGTTCCGTTGTTTGAGTGGTAGTCTGTCAAAATTTATATTTTGTGTATAGATGCCTAATGTGGGGATGTTAATAAGTGGACAAAAACTGGGCCTGAGATATTTTTTCTGTGCAGGAACGGTTGACAGAATGAACAAAAATTCCACTGCAATAGTGTCGAAGTTTTTCATTCAGGTATGACAAATGTGCAGATGATCGCATTTCATCAAATGGGAACACTGCTCAGTTAAAAAATGTATACATGTTATTTCTGTGGTCTAGACCGTCTGGTGCAGATGCCATTAGGATGTGAAAGTTGGAAGTGTGTCTGTGAAAGATGGTGAAGTTCTCGGCACTGCAAATAAATGTACATTTTATTAGTCTCAAATTTAGTTTTGGGTAATAGAGTAATATATTACCCCTTATTCTTTACAATGCAGTTTCATATATCTCAGGAACTGTACTGTATCTTCAGACTAGCTTTTATAATTTCTTACTATTTATTAATGCTGAAAGTATCTCACCCCAACAAATTACTATCAAAAATGTAAAAATTATATATTGTATATTTTCAGACATATGCTTTGAACAGGAAACACTGACAGTAATTGATAATCATTTTGTATAGCCAAGGGGAGTTTTTATTTTTAATCTAAATGACTTTTAATCTTTACCTGTCATTCTACAAATAAGCCTTATCTCTTAAAAAGTGGGATGGTGTATACAGTCAAACAAAATGCTAAAATAATTTCTTTATATCAGCCATATCCCTTTGACTGGGTACATGAATTTACTGGAGCAATACTGTCAAGTTCAAGTATGGATGGGAATCTCCTTTGTTTCCACAAGTTTAGAGGTCTATAGACTGCCAGTGGTCTCTGCCATGTGGTCATAGACAGGATAGCAAATAACACAAATAACACACTATGAAGTAAATGTACATTACTTAGTAAATCTACACTCTAATTAATAGAGGCTAGCATCATAACCTATTTTAACAGTTTTTCATATTGCAAAGTTTTACAAATTGCTTGTAGTATATAGTATTAAAATAAGTAAATATGTCTTTTGAGGGTCCATGGGTGGAGAACCAGCAAGTTATGTGATGGAGTATCGTTATCAGCGTGTCATTTGGTGTGTGTTTTAGTGATACACCAGGTGTTGAAAGCTGCCATCCTAGTCCGCTAGTGATATCACAACCAGCCTCAACGCTATAGTAAAAGTCACTGTACATGTAAAACGATGGAAACAAGACTCCTCCATTCCCTGTTTCTTCACCTCTCTTCCTTTCTCTGTATTTCTCCCTTGCCTTATCATCCCCCTCTCCAGTCCTTCTCAAAAGTCTCATTCTCCATCTATATTTGTCTTTCTACCATTTTTCTCAGCCTGAATCCATTTTTGCTTCCCACTCCCCGCATCTCGGTGAGCCCATGAGGTGGGCTTGGTTGATGCCCACCTCCTATAGCATACCTAGACCACCTGCCTCCATCGCTGGGTGTGACGCGAGGGGGATCAATGAGAGATTACCAGGTCTCTTTTAAAAACGATTCCCTGTAAATATCAGCTTGGATATCAACACAGACATCACAACTACTGTAGATGAAAAGATAGCTTTGAGAGAAATATGCTTTCCTATTAAGGTTTGTATTATTAGAAAGTCACAAAGGAAATATTTTACGTTAATAATTCTTTTCACCTTTTCACCTTAGCGTTTTCAGGCCAATCATCTTTAAATCCCTCAGTTGAGAAGAACTACTTTTCAGCCGAGACACACAAACATTGTGTTTGAATGCAAATTTGAGGCACGGCTGGACAAAACACATGCATGCACATGCCCACGTCGATGCAGTGTCTACGTATTACCAGGGTCCTTCTTTTCTCAGCTCTGCCCCTTCTGGCCAATAATCACGCTATCCCTTTACGCTTTCAGGATATGGTTCGTTCTCTTTAGACTAACAGTGAACCATCTCCTCTCAGCCCCAGACTGACTGCCTGGAATGCTTTTAACTATTCACGACGGGACTCAAAGTGATTGTCGCATTCCGTAGGGCAGCATTTTTGGTCACTCTTCACATGTCAATCAGTGACACTATCTCCTTGTCACCTCTTTAACCTACCCAAGACACACACATACACACACACAACGGTCCATGCACCCAGACCCCTTCGCTTCATGTCAATTTACGAAGCCAGTTGTCGATGTGTTAAGCGCACAAGAATGTGCCATTATTGCGGGTACAGGACACACAAACATCCTTTTCTTTTTCAAGACTTCACACACGAGTCTCTTGCACCTACACCGTCTGTGAGATGGGTCACTGAGCGGAGCCCCTCTCACAGTGAAATACGAAGAGCTGCAGGTCTCTTTTAACAAGGAACCCGAGTCACAGAGAAAAACCTGAAAGTATAGGTTTTCAGCATCGTAAGTCATCTCAACTAGTCAGTTGTTTTCCCTCAAACACAGCTGCAGTCTTTTTAATGGAAATAGAATAGTGTGTCTAGTCATTTCTAGTAATGTGTATGGAAGACTCAACTCAACCAAACGTTCACCACAACCCATATTCCTTCATTCCCCCAGGAGACTGATCTGATTGGATGAGCTACAGTAGCTTTATGGGGTTACTATTTAGGCCAGGAATATAGTGGCAACACACACAAACACACACACACAGATCAGCTTTTAGACTTTCAACAGTACTCCTCTCTCTCTCTCTCTCTCACACACACACACACACACACACACACACACACACACACACACACACAGACACACACACACACACACACTCCCCCTTACAGTTGGGACAACACTCTGGGTGAAATTCCTCGCCACCTTATCAGTGTGTTGAAAGCACCTGACTGCTGCTATGTGACAGTGGCTAGGGACATTTCTCTTTTCTGTATGTGTGTGTGTGTGTGTGTGTGTGTGTGTGTGTGTTTCTGTGTCTGTGTGTGGTGGGGGTTTTTAGAGTTCATTAATTTGATACTGGTTGTGTTCCCACTGGAGACTTGACAGGTGCTGTCGGTGAAATGTGAGTAGGGTGACGCTTATCAATCAAACACCCTTCATATCTGACAAGTTGTCCTTCAAGTTCTCAAGATATGTGTGTTTCTGGAGTGGTGTGGAATTGTGGGTTGGGTGTGGGGGGGGGGGGGTCTTTCCACTATTTGTACAATGTACGTGAAAAAGTACAGCTTCACACTACTCTACCAACACCACCAACTTGACCAGTCTTGCCCAGTATCAAGTGACTGCTTTAAAACGAAAGCTTTTTTTCCTTCAAAATCAGAAGTTGTTTTTTTTTGCATGTCGTCCATCAAACCCACGGTCTGCTAACATTTTCAGAAAGATAGTTAGGGAGAGGGACACCCAGTCATCACGCGGTGGACCATAACCAGTGTTTAGCCAGGAGGACTGAGCTGAAACCGCTGGTCATTATGGCATCGTGCAAGCTCAACACTAACAGCGTCAAGACACTATGCTTGGCAGGCACTCACGACTAGACATCACAACAGTGCGCGATTTTAGACAATATCGCACACAAACTCAAAGTTGCCAGTGTGAGCCTGTGAGGGAAAGTTAATTCCTCCTCTAACTGTTAGATGTTATGCGTGGTTAATCAGCTCCCCCTGCTGGCTCGAATGCTCTACACATAAATATACCGAATTGTGGCAGCTCGGCCACTGATAATAGATTAAATCGCTCAATTTTGTATAACATCTTAGATCTTTTTTCATATTAAGCCTGTATCAGAGCATTTAAATATAAGTATAAGAAATTCTGCAATGGCCTATTTGAATAATATGTTATCAATTGCATTGGAATTGTAGCCTATATCTCCTAGACAATCAACACATGTAAAGGCTAAGCTTAATTACCTTAATAATTATAATGTTTTCCTTCCTTCCTTCCTTCCTTCCCTCCCTCCTGATGTGATCTATAAATACTCTCTCATCAGCAGAGGCTGGGTGTGAGTGTCGTCGTGGCCTTTCTCCATCCAGCAGAGCAGTGATTTATGAGAGCTCAGGCCTGGGCTGCCCTTGCACTTGGGCCCTAGCAGTATAAATGATGGCAGGTCAGCGGCACTACGGATGAAGGAGAGAGTCACCATCTCTTTCTCTCTCTGCATCTCTCTCTCTCTCTCTCTCTCTCTCTCTCTCTCTCTCTCTCTCTCTCTCTCTCTCTCTCTCTCTCTCTCACA
>JAOEHI010000005.1:3674548-3700601 GCA_025447815.1 Percopsis transmontana
TTTCATTCAGGGATTTCACCCAGCGATCACATAAAAGGAAGTAATTCATGTTTCATTCAGGGATTTCACCCAGCGATCACATAAAAGGAAGTAATTCATGTTTCATTCAGGGATTTCACCCAGCGATAACATAAAAGGAAGTAATTAATGTTTCCATCAGGGTTTTCACTCTTTGGGACAACCAAGGCAGCAGTCCGTCAGGCCAAATTTCCAGTGGGGCCAGCGGGAAAAGTCCCTGTCTTCCCGACGCCTAGTCTGGCCGTGCATCTAAGGATGTACTGTACTGTGGTGTGTGCCGTACGGGGATAAGACTTGGGGGGGGGGGGCCTACATGGAATATTGGTGGCCACAGAGGAACTGTTTGTGGCCACGGGCCATCGGGCCATGGTTTATGTCCAACCCTGGCATGTGTGCGTGTGTGCGTGTACCTTGAGCTCCAGGGCCTTGTCTACCATTGTGTCTGCCACACAGAGGAGGTGGTTGAAGGTGAGGGTCTCCAGTGTGGTCCCTCTGGGCAGACCCAGCAGCCGGAACATATCCAGCCAGTGGTCCTGGGACAGGTGGTCCCCGCGCACGTACTTCAGCACGGGGATCACGTTCTATGCACATGATGGGCGGGGGCGGGGGGGAGAGACGAGGCATATAAGGGGATAGTGAAGGGAAAGTTTGGACTACTTCATGTCCCTCACTTTCAGCATGTTGGTTGATCGAGTTACAGAGACTTCACAAAACCCTGACTGAGTATTGCAAAATCAGTTTTAATAAAGATAGCAGAGATTATAATTTACGGAGCACTCCGGGTCTCTATCAAAGCTCTCCTTAAACCAATAACACAAAAAACATGTCAGAGGAGCAAAGCTCTAATACAGACTGACTCTCCTTATCTGCTCCACAACATTTAAAACCAGGGTCTCTTAGGAGGGGCTTCTACAGAAACCCCCAAAAGGTGCCTGTTAAGTCCAAATAAGGAGATCTTCTTCACATTCTCGAGGACCAATAAACCTCTATCCTTTGTTCATTCTCTCCTGCTCTGGTGGGGTACCTCCACACCCTGTACAAAGGTCAAATGTCTCTAGTCCTAGCACACACACTTATAGCTCAAAAGCACAATCTTACTTTTAATACATTTATTCAAAATAAGGCTGTCACATAAGCAAAATCATATAACATTGATTAAGTAAGCTAATATAATCCTTCAATAGTTAAAGCTACCGTCTAGGACAACACACTGATGGCACAGCGCACGGACAGTGTGTGGTGCTCTGCTTAACAGACTGCTGAAGCTAGCTGCCATTGCACTACATCACTTGACATTTAGCCCCATACTCCCTACTGTATGTTTTGTTCATAGGGAATTTGTGGTTTTATTCTATTGCATTTATATTTGTATTATATTTTATTCTTATTACTTTTTTATTTTTAAGTACTTTTATCTCTCTCTCCCTCTGTGAATTGTACTTCCTGCGAGGTGTGCCAGTGCTGCTACTGGGAAAGTACATTCCATGTATCGTGGCTCTGCCATTTTACTGGGCTTGAAACTGAAGCTATCCCTACCCACCACGGCGGCCTGACGTAGGCCTACAGCATCGCTACCTTTGTGAATGTCACATCTACACAGCAAAAGTGCTTTCCCGGGTGAGGAACAGGCTGGGTACTTACGTATCCTGTTTGTTAGTCATAAACAGCAGCAAGCATGACTGTTTGGTTATATGGGGGGGGGGGGTCGTCTTTAAAGCAACGTCTAGCCTCTTTAGTGATGCTTGATGGTCACCTTGTATTTGTCCACCTCTCCCTGAAGCTTGACAGACATGGTGGTGGGCTGGTCCAGCTTCCGGAGTCTGTCCTGCCACGCAAACAGGAACTCCTCAAACATATAAGTCTTGCTCCTGCCCAACACACACAAAGCACAGGTTATTCACGTGCCTAACTGCTGCACACTGCCTAAAACTACCATGTGAAGAGCAGCGAAAAATTGATTTTAAAAACGTGTTCCATTCATTCATTCTGATCAGTTTGTAATTTCTTTATTTATTTTAATTTGTAACAATCCATCTAGTTTTATTTAATAAATGTGTTTTTATAGTTTATATTATTATTATATAAAGCCCTATATCATTCCGTTTTCTAAATGTCATTTCTCCCTTCAAGTTGAACATTTGGTTTTAGTTTGCCCTTCAACATGCCTTTCTTGGCCATATGAATGGGAGGTGAAGAATGAGTTAAGAGTTGATGATGTCACACATGGGGCAAATCTGTTTTTCACAATGAAAGGAATGACAGCTAAATGACAGATTTCAAGAGTAGGCCAGCCTTTCCCACTACCTTTAGAAAACTCAACTGTCCCCAAAACTAGAGAAATTCTAATCTTACGATAGAGGACCCTAATATATGATTTACTGTATATTATACTATTAAAGTAAGTGGTTCATAGTTGCATGCATGAACGTGGCGGGGTTGTAAGCTATGAACTATATATTTGAAAACGACAACAATGCAATTTAACCTACACTGAAGAGCACAATGGTTAAAATATATTATCAATACAGTACGATAATCCCATAAAAGTCAGAACTATGAGCAGAATTAACTTGCTTTTTGTTTCCTTCTTTTCAGGGAGCCGTTTCTGCTTACAGCCACGCCCTTGTGTCTAAAACGGCACCGCTTCAACCGGTTACCTAAATGTGATCCAGTCCTCTTGGGCCTTCTCCGTGAAGGCCTGCTGCCACTCCTCATACAGAGACCACATGGAACTGTGCTCCTCCAAGTCTCTCAGCGTCTCTTCGGCCAGGGAGAAATCTGGCATGTCCAGCTCGAAGTGGACACAGTCCTCCCTGAGGAGAGGAGGACAGACATGAGGCCTTAGCTAAAAGTTGAGGTCAGTTTCTTTTTATCTGTCATACGATAATAATTGCTACGCGCATAAAACGTGCACACTGATTCCAATGCGTTTCTGTTGGGAAAATGTATTGCTGACGTATGTGTC
Source organism: Percopsis transmontana (assembly GCA_025447815.1). NCBI lineage: Eukaryota > Metazoa > Chordata > Actinopteri > Percopsiformes > Percopsidae > Percopsis > Percopsis transmontana. The sequence continues at coordinate 3,677,532 of JAOEHI010000005.1, forward strand.
TCGCAATTTCCTCTGCATTTTCTTCACTGCTTCAGCTAATTATACAAATCAGGGAAATTGAATAGCGTATCTGTCAAGTTAGCATGACTGAAATCCGTGGTCAGTGATTGATTGAAATCCATACAGCAACAGTAGTCCATAGGCCTACACTTGACCTTTTCTTTCAAATTTTACATTAATTACCTGCTTCCACGTGTTCACTGTACCCCACCCCTTCCTCTAAGTTTTTGCCTGAAATTTAATTGATGGGAAATAAACTGATAGGGGGCTTATTTTGTAGCCAAGACCCTACCCCATCAAATGTAAAAAGTATTGAGCAATCATCCTGACGTGTAGGCTAAAGTTTAGGCTGAAGTGTAGGCTACGGAACACAGTTTAGCTGCCTAGAGCACAATCACTGCGGCCTCTTTCGTGTTCTTTGTTTCAGCAGGCCCTACCTGCTATCCCCAATTCCAAGCTGCATTGATGGATTCATCAATGGATATAAATATTTAGTGTGAGTTACACAGACCACTGTGTAACTCACACTAAATTATCAGTTACTGTGAGTTACACAGTGGTAATGTGGTGTGGTTTTAATCTATTACTCAAGACTGTCTAGCAGCAACCCTTCAGGATATCATTCGGTTTCAAACTTCCTGCATGCGGTCTAATGTTTCTTTTGCAGCGTCACAGGAACAGAAAAAAGGGAACGTACAGAAGTTTGGCTCGAACAGCCTCCAGCTCCTGGAACTCCAGCTGCTTATCTCGGATGGTCCGGAGGCAGGCCAGCAGGTCGTCCTGGTCGCCCGTATCCAGCACCTCGTCCTTGGGCTTCAGCTGGTCCCAGCGGGCCTTGAATCGATCCAGATCCCCGTGGTAGGCCTGGATGCGACCCGCCGCGTTACCGCGCATTACCTCCACCTGTCGGGACCACCAGGCCAGGGGGGAAACAAAGCAGGAAAGGGAGTGGTAGAGCGGAGCCAACAAGGAGACAGCAAAAGGGGAAATGTGAGATGATATGAGCGCATTGTTCCTAGTCTATTTGCTGATGTTACCAAGACATAAAAAAAAAAATCCTAAAATTCCTTGTGTGCTTCATCCAGTCAATGACTTTCTTTATTGTGGCCCAGGCTTTATTTTGTGTTTGTGTCATCATTTATCACTGTGCGAATAAGTCATTTCCCTTGAATGAGAACAATCATAAACCACAACACATCACCGTGAGCAGACGGAAACTTGCAGTTCCCTGTAAGAGTGCTCCATGACGTTTGACAAGAGTGTCAAGCCTACATGGGTACATCACCTGACTATAGGCCACCAGTCGCTCTTAGCGTGCGTGCATGCGTGCGTGCGTGCTTGGGTGCGTGCGTGCTTGGGTGCGTGTGGGTGACCTGTTCTTTGATCATCAACTGGTGGCTCTCCATGACCAGCTCTAGCTTGTCCCACTTGGCTCTCAGGGAGGAGGAGGAGTCCAGACCACCTCCGGCCACCGCACGCAGCAGACGGTTCTTCTCCTCAGCACACTGGAACTGAGGGAGGATCTAGGAACGAACACACACATATGTATACAAAAACACACGTGCAGTATGTACAGGTACTGTACATGTGTTTTACATTTTTTGTTTGAATTCAATCTAATTCAATTACTTTGTAATGTTAACATTGACTTTTATGAGGCTCATGAAAAATGTCTGTAATATTCCGTAAGAGGGATGTCCAGTCTGCTAAATGACCAAATTGTAAAACTAGTCCTGTGATATTGCCAGCAGTGTGGCATGGAGAGCCGCTCTTATTTCGCCCTAGCTGTTCCCTTAGGTTAGCCAGATATCCTGGCGGTTAGGGCTGCAGACTCCTAACCCCTGCCTGCTCCTCAATATTTGTAATTGTACTCTTGTAATTTGAACTTGTAATTGAGTCACGCTGGATCAAAGTGTCTGCTACATAACGTTGTGCTTGATCGCACAATTCCAATTAGGTCTTCCTCTCCTGTATTTACACAGGAGCGCTCAGTGAGAGCAGACCATCGTGGAAGAACGTTTTACTGGACAAATTAAACTTCGCAAGCCTACCAAACCCAGGGCACCCCCACATGTTCAGAACGTTTGCTGTTTTTTTTTGGGGGGGGGGGGGGGTCAACACAGGCTTGCGGGCTTGGATGTGGCTGTGCTTGATGTTGGCCTCCCCGATCTCCTCTATGCTGCCTGGACGAGTGGACAAGGCCTCCATGGCGTCTGAGACAAAGCTCTCTATGCTCTGGGTGTGGCCTGCACGGGCCAAGAGAGACAGAGAGAGAGAGAGGCAGAGAGACAGAGAGAGACAGAGAGACAGACAGACAGACAGACAGACAGGAATATAGAGTAATTGAGAGGGAGAAACGATAGTGAGATAGTGAGATTTATGATAGAATAAATAAACAAAAACAATTTCAGGACAGTATGATAAAAACAGACATATCGAAATGATCATGTGCGTCAACTTGGAACCAACACGCCAACCATCTTTACCTTGTATGGACCTCTTGAGTGACATAAGCAGGGTGTCAAATAGTCTCTGGATGAGGTCATCGATGACAGCTTTGACAGGCTCACAGTTCACTGTAATACAGTCTACTTTCTCCTGGCTGAGAGACATGGGGGTGGTAGAAATGGCATGGGAAAACAGGTGTTAACTGAAGGAGAACAGGTCCTGGGACTTTTGTTTGTACTGTATTACATCAGAATAAACAAGATTATTTCCTGCAGAATATTATAAATTAAAAACATCATTATTTAAAAGATATTAAGAGATTTAGAGTTACATGTGCAAGGTTTCTGTTGGTTGAAATACTGTATAAAGCTGGGACGTAAAGGGGAAATTACCAGGAACTTGAAAGTTCACCACCTGTGAATGCTTTATCAGCAGAATTCCTTCCTTTCAACAAACACATACACACATCCTTCTACCCTGTACTTGTACAGATTATACAAACATGTTTTTGATGTTTTACACCATTGTGAGGGAGGTGGTCTGTGCAGTGTGCACATTTGACAACACAGGTTTAGGTCAAAGAACATCAAGAAATATCCAATATATCACAACACAGTTTGTCACTCCACATACCCTAAACCCATGGATTGGTCTTTTTCAAGGTGTTTATATATATATATACACACACATATATATATATACATACATGCATATGCCATTGTGATTGTGTGTTTGTACTGCGTTTGTACCTGGGCAAGCGTTCTGACTCCTTCCCGCGGGCTTTCAGAGCCTTGAAATTTCTCTCCCAGTCCTGTACCGAGTGCAGATGTCTCTCCACTAAACTCTCTACGTCCACCTGGCCCAACACCACCCATTCCTGCGACGCATTGGGCGCATAACAAATACGCGTTAGAATTCACATGAGAAGCCGCAACACAAAATGCTCACATCACTTCTGTAAATTGGCACAGACACTGCACACTGAATATTGTTCACTAAAATCGGGGCTACCCCACTCGTCTCTGATTAATTAGGAATAGCGAAAAACAGAAGCGGAGAAAATGGGGAATAGAAGGTGCCGTGTGGGTGGAGGGCTTTCCTTGTTTGAAATACTGCAGATACACATAACTGGTGATTGAGTGAGAACTATCAATTTAAAAATAAAACATAAAAAAAAAAAAAGATTTCCTGAAACACACTTTCATACATACTGTACTACAAAATTGACCTTTTTTGAAAGGCTTCAATTAACAAAAGGTATGAGGGAAATATTAATACGCCAAATATGCACAGAAAACATGCAGAAATTGAAAAAAATAAAAAATATTGCTCTGCACTGTCACCTTGAACTTGTCCTGTACAGCTAGCAGCCGTCCGAAGAGGTCCTCAGCCTTGCTGAAGATTGTGAGGAATCCTGAGGCGTTCCTATCAATCATCATACTGAAGATAAGCTCCTCCCCCTGCGCGCTGACCCCTTTAAACTGGTTGGGGATGGAGATGAACCTCTTCATCTCCCTGAAGTAACGCGCCCTCACCTCCTCGAACGGCGGACGGAACTGTAAGCGGCCTTGCCTGCATGGAGAAAATGACACCTGCTATTCCAGTATACACTAGAAATACAAGTAGTAAGAAGTAAGGTAATATATAATAGATAACAGTTCATTCAAATAATATGTTTAGAGATTTAAATAATAGGTAAAAAATAAACAGAGAGAGAGAGAGAGACAGAGACAGAGACAGAGACAGGGAAAGGAAAGTGGAAGAGAAAAGGGGAAGCAGGGAGGGGGGGTATGGAAACTGACTTGAAGGTGAGGTCGATGTTTATTTCAGGCAGGTTTTTGTTCAGGGCCTCAAGGCCCGCCTGGTACTGGTGCTCTAGGGCCTTGTACAGCTGATGGTTCCAGTGCTGACGCCACGCCCGCATGTCACCTGACCTGAAGCCCTGCACACAAACACACAGGAGCGAATCTGATCAACCAGGAGCCAGAGAGCCAAGATCACATGTATATAAAAAAAAGTCCCGGGCATCAGAGCCTATTCTTTTACCTTCAGAGGAATAGAATACAGGATACTTTGGAACAGGGCCTGGTTTATTGAGTGACTTTAAATGTGTGCGCGGTATGATTGCGCAATGGCCAGATTGGAGATAGAGGGAACGGTGGTTAGAAGTCACTCAGTTCCCCTAATATTTTTTCATGTTGGCACACCTGTATTTACGTGAGTGAAATGGTCGCACTGTACAGAGCTGTCAGGTGAAAGTAGCAAGTACCGTTGCTCGACTAAAGTTCAAATTAATTGAGCTTTTGAGAGAATGAGCGAGAAGCAAATTGCCGGTGTGTGAGAAAACAGCTTTATCTCACGCATACGTTTTTTTGTGTGGAATATTTAGAAAGTCATTCTTTCTCTGGTCTTTATGCTTCGTCGCACAATGCAGAAGCAGTGTAGCCAGTAGTGGTTTGTAAGGCCCAGAATTACGTCAAAAGCATACGCAATATAAAACTGTTTTCACACCGCCTACCTGGGCCTCCAATGTGGCGAAACCCGTACGTAGCTCCTGAAGGCCATCCTTCCACCGCTGCTGATGTCGCAATAGATCTATGTTCATCAGGGTCACCACCTGAAAACACATGGAAGAAGATAGAATAGAAAAGAATAGAATGCAAACCTGACAAAATTCACGTCGTATTATTATTATTATTTCAGTTCATATATTTCTGGACAAATGGCTTAGGCCTGATGATCATATTATGCCAACATACAGTATATGCATTTCATTTAAACTTAGAGCATTTAGCAGATGCTTTTATCCAAAGAGGCTTACCATAAGTACATTTGTCAACAGTTATGTAATCTATGGCGGCCGAGACGGTTCAACACAAATACAAAAGCCACAACACAAATACAAAAGCCACAACACAAACACAAAAGCCACAACACAAAACACAAAAGCTAAAACACAAATGCAAAAGTCACAACACAAATACATAAGCAACAACGGAAGTGAGTGACAACGGAAGTGAGTGACAACGGAAGTTAGCATGTTGTTGACAAACGGACATACATCGCTTATGTATTTGTGTTGTGGCTTTTGCGTTTGTGTTGTAGCTTTTGCGTTTGTGTTGTAGCTTTTGCGTTTGTGTTGCAGCTTTTGCGTTTGTGTTGAACCGTCTCGGCCACCGTAGTAATCAGTTATCGTAAACAAACAACAATCTGGGAGAATAATGACGTGTGTGGCATGTTTCATCCATTTACTAAGAGAAGTCACCTTTTCCACAAAGTCAACATGCCACTTGCGTAATTTCCTGTTCTCTGTGGAGAGCCTCTCTGCTGCAGCCTGCAGCTTGCTGATGTAGACCTCCAGCTCTTTGGGGCTGCCCCACGTGATCTCCACCTTGCCGGCCGCACTCGACTGGGAGCGGGAATTCTGAGAAAGAGCAAACGACGGGTCGAACGGCTGAAAAACACAGTCTCAACTAATGTCGTTTCGCTCAACTAATGTCGGTAGTTTCATTTTGTGTCACTGTGAGCCACAGCGACTTTTAAAGCACACTTACCCAGATTAGGATTCAGATCAGTCTGGGAACTCTCATTTGAAGTTTTAGTCATTTGTTACTTATAGATGGACAGGCAAATCACCTGGAGATGATTTGACTGACACACAAATTTCAATGGAGAGCTCCCAGACCGACATGCAGAGCAAAGATTGGTCGAGCCAGGCTAATCGCCTGTGTGTCATGAGCCGAATGCCAGCCAGTTCAGTACCTTAATAACCTGTTCAAATGCCACGGCTAGGCTGAGCATCATGGGCTTCTGGGACGGAACCATCTGTTCATCAATGGTGTTGTAGAAATGGGCCACCTAAAGCAAACAACCTGGTCATTTAGCGGCCGCTTTTCTCCAAAGAGACTTACAGTGAGTACAATTACAAGGTATGACAAGGAGCAGGTAGGGGTTAGGCATCTTGCTCAAGGATGCTTACAGGTAGGCCAACTCCAGGACTCGAACCCACAACCTTCCGGCTGGGCCTCGACCACATAGACTATCCTGCCCCCTAAAATGAAACATTAACATTTTGACAGTGCGCTCTTGCTGGGATGGCGGGCGCGTCCCGTGGGCACTTTTCTTTTGCTCTTACTTGCTTGAGGACAATGGCCTGTCTGTAGAACTTGTCTGCAGTGTTGGCGGCCTGCTGGATCTTGGCAGGGATAGGGAACCCCAGGGAAGACAGCTGCCTGACCTCTCGCAGCAGAGAGCCCAGTCTGTCAGAGTACTGGATCTTTAGTCTGCCGTCCACGTGGTCCAATTCCATGACGCGGCTACTGGCCTGGAGACTGCAGACAAGGCGGGGGGCAAGAGACATGTTGGCTCCCAGTCAACCCGTGTCCCTTCCTGTCAACGTGTGCGTATTCTACAAGGGTACTCAGGCGTGTCTCTTGGGGCAGGAGGGAACATACTGGAACATACTGGAACATACCCTCCCCTGAGTAGTGCATGATCACATGGACGCCACATAACAGAGGACCCTTTTTGAGTTAACCATCCCTGGGTTGTGAGCTCAGCCCACCTGATTCCAGAACCTGGGTCAGCCAGTCCAGACAGTACATCTCTGGACCAGTCTTCAAACTGCTCCTGCTCGTAGGCCCTCAACGTCTCCAGAAGCTCGTCGCCGAAACGCCGGAACCCCTTGAACCCAGAAAGTTCAGAAAGCAGGGCTTCTGCGGTGCGGGTCGAGTCCTCAACCTTGTGGCATCACAGGAACACAGAAGACAAACTAGTCAACGCATATACGCGGTGCCCACTTCAGTTCTGGGAGGACGAGGTCAAATTAGGCTTGTGACGAACATGTGTGACCCTCTCGCTGTCGTTTCTGTGCCGTCACTCAATTTAACTTGAACGAGGGGAAAAATTAAATATATATTATATATTTCCGCTGGACCTCAGACATACAATATCAGTAAACAGTACAGCACAGCAACGCGTACAATGCTGTTTATTAAATAGTATTTCTGTCACTGTTAAGGACCATATTAATCCGATTTGCATTTCGAGTCCCAATTCTTAAAGAAAGAGGAAGTGAAACTAATGTGAAAGCTGAGAGCACAGTATTTACTATATCACCAACACAGTGCTTTCCCCCTACACACAGCGGGTTCTATCAAACACATATTTAGCTACCTTGTGTACGAGCTGTCGCACCCACACAATCCTGTTGACGACCTCAGGCAGATTCCTGCCAATCAGCGGACCCGACTTCTCTCCTGAGGCACCATGGCAACGACTCTCAAAGTCATTTTTCAGGCCTGGGGATATATTATATTATATTATATTCTAATAACAAAGGGGGGTGGGTGGTCAGTCACACACCGAAAGGCCCTACAGTAACGTAGCCTACTGTTTGTGTAGAGTGAAGCTCAGAAATATGTGTGCTTGTTAAGTGCTGTGTGTGAACAGAAGGGTTTGGGAAACTGTTCCGGTAGGTTATAGTGGACAAGAGCATACAGTAGGAAGCGTCCGGTGTGTAACCGGGGGCGATGGAACAGAACATTTACATTTACAGAATTTACGCTTTTATCCAAAGCAACTTTACAATTAGTACATGTATCAAATAGCTGAATAGGTCATACACCAGTCATGGTAAGCACACAACTTTGTGCAGCATGTCATCAGGGCTAACTTAGTTATACATTTTACAACATAAATTACATATACATGTACATATACATATACATATAACCTGACTCGGCCAGGTGGTTTGTTACACAGAACCATCTGGGAAGGCTTCCGTGGAAACTGTTTTGAAAAGGCAGGCACTATCAAAAAAATACTTGGCAGGGGATTCGATGAACAATCTGTCCATCACCAAATCAAACCCTTGCCGAAGCCAGTCGGGAGAAGAGCGAAAACATCTTTTCCATCGAGAAAAGCCGCCAGTGCTGGTCTTTGCTGTTCTTTCAATAAATAAATAAAAGGCTCTCCTGTTCCGATATAACTGATGCAATAGCAGCATCTACGTTAAACTCTTTCTTGTTTGTCGAACAGTCGCTTCTCGCTGTCGTCGCACCTAAACCACGCCCGGAACTGCCAGTAGTTCCTCCTAGGACACCGATTGGCCCGCACCAACAGTTGGGCCCTAGAAAACGCATGACCTGAAGCCTGACCAGACTTATATCGCAGCGAAATCAAACTGGAGCTCGCGAGGCTAACATAACATATTTTCCCAAGCTGGTCTAGCAGAAAGCGAAGTTTCCGGGCTCCCCCCCTTTACGCTACGCGTGGAGTGCGTAACCATGGCGACGAGACGGAACGTAGCGTACCTTTGCCGTAGTCGAGCAGCATGGCCAGCAGGCTCTCCCTCTCGGACCGCAGCTCCCTGCTGACGGTGGGCCGCCTGATCAGCTCCATGTGCTTCTGGAAGACCTGCAGCAGCTGGCAGGCGGACGACCACAATGCAATCAGACCCAGGTTGTCCAGGTGAAGTTAGAAGGGCCCAACAGCCACTTGCACAAAAAGGCAGAGGGCCTTTGGCACAAACGGATACAATTCAGGTGTGCCAAAGGCCCTTGGTTGAAGAAAACCAATCTCTTCCTTTTAGGATACAACCTAAAAAAGAAGAGATTGGTTTTCTTCAACCACTTGCCATATTAAAATGGCATTTCCCAATCTTAAGTTCTGTCTATCATTATTTCAACGTTAGCTTTAGTCATTTTATGAAAAGGAGAGCTAAGCTCATTATAAACCCCAGGAGAATGGCTATTCCTTTCAATGGGTTCATGAGCAAACACGCCACACTGGGCAAGCCGAAAAGGCTTATGGAGGGGACATTTTAGGGTCAACTCACCAGCTGTGGGTTGTCCTGCACATCAGCAATACAGCTCTTGAGTCGGCTAGCCACCTCCTGCTCCGACGGTGCCATTGAACGTTCAAACTGGGCCACCGCTGACCTCCACAGGGGCTATCACGCACACACGCACAAGTTGGGATCAGCTCTCTGTCAGGTGTACATGCAATCCAGACACCGACTTCACATTGGGTTAAACAGCAAACACATTGAATTAGTCCATAGAACTGTGTTGTTAGTTCTATGTGTGCGAATAGCTAATAATGTATGTCCCTCAGGGCTTGCTGTAGGCAGTTACACGTGGTCACTCTCAGGGTTCCGTTGCAGAGAAGAACGGAATTAAATACTTTACTCTAATGATGTATAGGCAAACCCCTAAACTTGGCTTCATTTACATATTGCGCATGAGAAATGACCTAGATCCAATTCAGATAATGTGGACCCCAGGCTTAAATGGTTCATAATTACAATGAGGTCATTTAGCAGATGCTTTTATCCAAAGTGGCTTCCCTGCTGCTATCACATGGAGCAGGTAGGGGGTTAGGCATCTTGCTCAAGGATGCTTACAGGTAGGCCAACTCTGGGGCCTGAACCCACGACCTTCCGTCCAACACCTAGACCACTAGACTATCCTGCCCCCTCTGTGCCCCAACTGTGACCCCTATCATAATCCAGATATTGACTTGCAGTCAGAAGACATTTTAATGCAAGGTGTACGATGTTCACATTGGGAAGTAGATGGTTGCTTAGGAGTACTACGGGGTTACTAGGGTGTCACTGACTATTGCTGGAAGAGGACATCCCATAATATTATAATATAAACACAGCCATGGAGAACAACCAGAAGTAGGTAATTTAGCAGATACTTTCATCCAGTGTGTGTGTGTGTGTGTGTGTGTGTGTGTGAGTGAGAGTGAGAGTGAGAGAGAGAGACACACATACAGTATATATTAATACAAATTCATTTACATTTACAGCAATTCATAGTCAAACTACCAAACCAGCAAGTGAAAAGTTAGTGTTTGTTAAAATACAATTCCTTTGTAAGGAATGGTAAGGTTCTGTTTCTTCCACCAATTAGATCACATGGTGACAACATTTAAATAGAGCACCAGTCAAGACCAGTTGGTCGACCAGTTAGTGTCATGATTTTCTGTGCATTCTTGTGCCTCGTCTTGGGTGGGGGGGGGGGGGGTCCTGACCACCCCTTACACCCCTTTCCTCAGCTCAGTTTCAGCCTTACCTCAGTGTAGGGGTTATAGTGCAGGGGGTTGAGTCCACAGAAGGGTTCGAACACGCGATCGGGGGTCAGAGCCGGCTGTTGGTCCGGCAGCAGGCGCACCAGTTTCTCGTGCACCATGCGCACAGTGACCACCTGAGGGACACGTCGTTATCAATGTAATGATGTCATGATACCGCACCTCTTACCCCTGTGGTTGGAACCAGCATTACAAAAACATTGTCGTTTTGGTTTGAAAGCCGGACAGTGCTTCTTCTTCCCACGGGTGCCCATAAAGTGGTAAACGGTAAACACCGCCCTGAGCTGAATGGTTGTAACTTAAGTCAGATACAAACGCGTTGCTCTGACACACGTATGCATGGTTGCATGTCATTCACGTGACAATGCGTTGCAGTGCACATGCATTGCATATGCACTGCATAACATTAAACAACAACAAGATGAGTCAAATGCAACATTATAAGGAAAACAATGACGAGCCACCCAGAAGTGAACAATTCCTCATTCTATGTCAGATTTAAGGGGAATTTCCCAAATGACGTACATGTGGCAGAGTTGTAGATACCAGGACAGGAACATAAATCAACAACATTTGTGGAAAAAAATAGTGGCTTTATAAAAACAAAAACTGTGGTACTTCATATTCTGTATTTCTGCTTCAGATTTTCTTCTGGATTCCAAGCCCTCACCTCATCCAGTCTCTGTGCCAGGCAAAGAAGGCTCTCTGGATGGTGCCTGGCTCCTTTCCAAGGGTAGGGGGCATGTCTCTTCCACACCTGAGGAATACAGTGCACCGGGGGCTTTTATAGTGCTCTTAAAAGATAGCGTGTTACCAACATCAGCGTCCTGTCCTCATTACAATTACAATCAGGTCATATAGCAGACGCTTTTACCCAAAGCGACTTAGGCATCTTGCTCAAGGATGCTTACAGGTAGGCTGAATCTGGGGCTAGACTATCCTGCCCACTAGATGATCCCTGTATTACAATAATACTACAATAGTTCTACAATAATAATAGTAATTGCACTGTAAGTATAAGTGTTGCTGCAGTGGAATAATGTGTAAAGCTTAATAATAAGTGTTCATTAAGTGTTAAAATGTCCCTCCAGCGGGCTTGGTGCTGTACCTGTCCTGTTAGATGCTGGCAGGCTGTCACCCACTGCTCACAGATCACAGTGCCCAATTTTAGGTTCTCTCGAACGCATACAAACGGCTCCTCGAAGATCTTCACATCGCTCAGCTTTCTCTGCACAAACCTGCCGAGGGCACCGCCTGTCGGCCAAACACACGCCGCCTTTGAATAACCTTTCCCCACATTTAAAAACCACTTGTTTTCAGTTGTATTTGACCTTAATGATATTTGCAACATAAAATACGATATAGCATAAAAAGATGCAAAGGTCAAAACAAACAACAATCACACCTGCTTTTTGTTACACTAGGGGTTGTATTACAAGTGATGAATCAACATTGCCAGTAAACGGCTTCGAAGGTATTTACCAATGAACAACAGCAGTCAATGAGTACTTGTTTTGAAACCACATTGAAACCACAAGAGATGTTGTGTATCTGTGATTGCACAGCTTTCAAAGTGGCTACAACTATTATTACTAATCATTATTACAACTATAATAAATAACAGAGTTACATTTATAGAAAGAAAGTAACCCAGGTATGGATATACATAAATAAATACTACTAGAAAGCAATCCAATGTAAAATATGAATGTTACATTCATATTTTACATTCATAATGTATTCATAATGTTACACTGAAAGTATCACACATACATGGTGTTACTTCCTTCAATGCGTGTGTACCTATGGCATCCATGAGGCGAAGCATGCGCGTCTCTGGGTAGGGCTCGCAGTCTGTCTGCCTCCAAACGTCATCCAGTGTGTCTCTGCTCCGCTCCACCAAGTCCACAGCATCAGGCATAGACAGGCCATCTAGACCAGCATACTCCTGGCACACAAACGGGAACCTTTTATTTGCTTTAGTCTGGTTTCATTAAGCCATCATAATATGACTCACATCGCTCTTGTCAATATCGCCTTTTTGTCTGTTATTGTATTTTTTTGCTAAATATTATATTTCCTAAAAGCAGATTGTGTTAAAGTTACAATTTTACTTTTAAGGTCAATTTAAGGTTCATATTTACTGTAATTTCCCTCCTCTGCACGCACATCCAAAACAAATTCAAACAAACGCGTGTACATCATGCATTACACATCAGCAAAACAATCTAGTTTTATACTTTTAACGGACAACCTAATGTTTCTTTGTGCATTTGGGAAAAAAATTCAGCAACTACTGACCATCTAAAGAGAGGTGTACCTTTTCAATGGGTTTAAAAAGCTCAATAAATTGTGAAGCCCTCTCTCTCACGCTGCTTTTCTCCCCAGACTCGTATAGATCTGTCCAGTATTGGAACTCGTCACTGGGGGTCAGAATACCTGCGCACATGCCAATGAAAAACGAACGCATACTGTCAAATACATACACTGTCAGTCCTCACCACAAAAGTGGCACCCAACTCAGGCATTTGCAATGAGATTATTAGTTTTATATCAAATTAAAAGCACCCTTTTTTGTAAACACAACCATTGGATACAGGCATGCACTGTACCTAGCCTCATCACCAGCCTTGTTAGCATTTGTCCACTCTTTTTAATCCCCATTTTACAGTAGGAATGTTAACATCCAGACAGAATGTGTGTGTTTCCTGTTTTGTTGCTAACTATATACTGTACAGAAACAGTCAACAAAAAAAATCCTCTTTGCTTTCTACTCTGTTAAATCAGCTCTATATTAAGCACTTGCCGGTAAATAGGCTGCTAGGGATTACTTTATGGATTTTAGTTTTTTTCCGGGAATATATTGAGAAATGTATACTGAAAATCCATAAGTGAAGTAACCATGATGACATGATGCTGTCCTTATTCTAGGAGAATGTTGTTTGCTTGCAAGAGCTGGTGGCTAACCAGTTCAACTGTTGACAAATTGTTGTGATTGTAAGTCGGTTTGGATCAAAGCTGTATGCTAAATGCTGTAAATGTGAATGTAAATTGACTAGACGGGACTAGGCGGGATGATTTACATGAGATGAGTACCTAGATAATGAGTAAACATATTGCAGATGTAAAGGTGTAACATTTGAATCGGAGGCGATCCCAGATTCGCTGGCAGTCATCAAGGCCAGGGGAGAGCAGACAAATGCTAACAAAGCTAGCACTCTAGGCTACCGTATAACTGTCTTGCCACGTTTGTACGCAACAGGACACTGACCCAGTACATCCTCCTCCCTGCGCGCCCGGCTTGCAGGGCTGTGTGCTCCGGACTGACGAACAACTGAGCCCAGGCCCAGCTCCAGCTCACTCAGCAAGCCTGCTAGTTTTGGGTCGAACGCCGAGCTCCATCGCTCGCCCTGTAAAGCAGTGGTTTCCCCAACTGATGAGACACAAAATTGACCCCCCAACAAACCCCTCCACAAAGAAGTGGTTTATGGTGTGCGACCCCTGCCATGCACATGCTCCACTTCTTTTCAATTGCATAACATTTGGTACGAACCGCCCCCAAAAAACAATTAAAGAGCAAATAGATACTTCATCTTAAAAGTCCTGCAGAGGAACACTATGAAACTTTATCATCGACTTAGTAAATTGAGAGGCGACTCCAGAGGGCCTCATCTACCTTGAGGAGCACGGGGCCAAAAACCTGTCGGACAGCCTGGTAGAGCGTGCGGATAGGGGACTCCAGCATGGAGGACACCAGAACATTCTGGTGAAGGTTCTCCTCCGTTATGACCGTGGGCCGCAGCTTGAAGAACACCAACACCTGCTCCCGGTTGTCCCCACATGCCTCCATCTGTCAGACAGAAAGTTGTGAGTTAAGATGGTGCTTTACTGCTATGGTCAATTAGGTCATCTAGCAGACACTTTTACCCAAAGCGACTTACAATTACATGGTGCTATTACATGAAGCAGATAGGGGGTTAGGCATCTTGCTCAAGGACGGTTACAGGTAGGCCAACCCACGACCTCCCGGCTGGGAATCCAGCCCCTAGACCACTAGACTATCCTGCCCCTATAATATTGTTAATATAATATAACATAATATAATATAATATAAAATAAAATAAAATATACCCACCACATTTAGCGGTCATAATATTAACCAACAGGTCTGACAGTAACTAAACTCTAAATAATGATACAAATTAATTCATTCTGCTGTGTTTGAATGCTAATATAGAAGCACTGGCATCTGCTAAACAAATTTTTTTATGTTGAATTAGGAAATTGGATGAACACATGCTCATGGGCATGTTAGTGGACAAAAACATCCACCAATGTGTTTTAAAGGTAATCGTACAGCTTTTCCGTTTTACTGCAGAGCATAAGAATACACCACCTGATTAGAGAAGTGTATGTCCTTTCCATGTCTGCTGACACACAGAACAAACTCATTGCCATCGTCCAGGAAGTTGTTGAGCTCCTGGCTGTCATACAGCGAGATTGGCGGCTTCAACCCATGAAAGTTCTCGGTGGTGGCCAGAATAAATTGCTTGCGGGCATCAACTGAACTGCGGGCCATGTTTCACTAGTGGCAATGACGAGAAAACTACAGCATGAAAAACAAGAAAGTCAAGAAAGTTACTAGTCTAAACAGACTGTTTAGAGATATTATGACTCATTATAGGGCACATTCAGCCATGGGCTCAAGCTGATACATTATTAAATATGTTTTGATGGTGCACATCTGCTTAAAGTGAAATTAAATTAAAAGTTTATGTATGCTTTGGTGTCCTAAACCAATGTGGGCTGGCCGGCTAGTATTAAACAATAATATAACACTGACTGCCTTAAAATACTGACTTCATTGCCTTGTGCACGTCTAAGCAAATGGTTAGCACTTCTACAGCCACCCAGGCTCTGCAATAGCGAGCTAACCAGTGCTAGAATCGCTGCTAAAATATATCTAGCTACAAAAAACACAACGAGTTAGCAACTGTGTATGCATTCTGTACAGCCTTCTTTTGCTATAAAATCAGTGATTAGCATGGTTAACGCTAGCTAGCTAGCTAGCTAGATCCCCCAGGAGTTGTTAAACTAGGTAGTTACTAACATTCTTACCTAGTAAGGCTGGCAGTACACTGCAACTTGCTCGATTCACGTCAATCCATGAAAACCGTTTTAAAGTAGTCTTGCAGCCAAACTCGGAAGATTAAAATGAAGCTTTAACCGCGAGCTGCATGACCAGCGCCTAATCTGCTAGTGCTCAAAGCAAACGCTGGCGTAGTTACTATGGGGGAACGGCGTAGACATACGAATCTTACGTAGGAAAACCAGAAAAACCTGCAGCTTCCATCGGTTCATAAAAGTGAATTCACGTGATTTCCCCTTTCCCCCAGTGTCGTCATGTTTTGGTAATCCATGAGGGAATCCCACTCCGGGGAATCACCACCACACCATCGAAACCCTTAACTCCCCAAGTTTTAAAACTATAGGCTCTACTTACATAATATTATATTAGGTAAATCAAGTTGGATAAAAGTGGAGATGACGTATGATGTAGCGTAATCCTAAATAGTTCATTTTAAACCCAAACATCACCCACAATGTAAACACCTGTCTCGTTTTTCCTTTAATACAAAAGGCACTACAATATTCAATTCACACCATGACGCATATTTGAGCAACACACACAGTTAAATTAATGAATGAAACTCAATCTTTTTAAACACAATTTGTATCACGAAATAGCCTACAATTAATGGGGGGATACAGTTACATAGCCATTACATTAGTCTTACATAGCTTCAAAAGTAGTGTCTTACTGATCTACAAGCAGCAGTTATAATTTAGGCTCCTGAACCACAAACCCTCTGAAGCTATTATCAATCACGCAAGAAACCTCTCCTTCAGAGCTCTTCACAGAACAGAAGAGCTTTGAAGCTTTCACAGATCATAATAAGGTGTTCGATGTGTTGTAGAATATTATCATATTCTCTACGATTTACTTTTTGTTCTCAATAAAAGAAAAGTGATTTACAGTGGGACTGGAGCGGCTCCACCCACCACTGAAACAATAGGAAGTGAAGTAGACTACTGTAGGGCTATTGATTTCCCATTAGTTGATAAGAGGACGGAGAGGACGCGGCACTTTAAGCGGTAATCAAATATGTTATTTGTATTATTGTCCGTCAATATTTGACAATATTTATTTTCTCACGTTATTATGTTTTAGCGTGGTGGGTTTGTATGAGTGCGATGTGAATCATTATGATATGTAGATTTCTCCGACACGTGGAAAATGAACAGGGCGCGCGTATCAGTGGTTTGAGATCAACGTCGACAGGTTTTACAGTAGGCCAAGGTTAGTTACGGCGAACGAGTGGGCTTTCTCATACATGTTTTCTCGAAACTTCCTCGAAGATCACGCGAGTGTGTAGAATATTGTTAGTCTAGTGATGTGGTTCTGTTTATTTGCATATTTTGAGTCACAAGTCCCACGTCGAGGAATATAATGACTGTAAGTTATAACTACACAATGCGAAATATTTAGAAAAAGATCTTTCAGAAAACAGTGGAAGGAGGTTCCTTATCTCGATGACACTTAGGCCTACCACACTAGCTATCTCTAGTTCAAGATTGCGCTCCTGTGGTTTGCATTATAATAAAAAATATGAAAACATATTATAGAAACAACCTTGAAACAGCCATTAAAATGTATGCACATAAAAATAGCAACACTAGATTAAAAATACTAAATTAAAAAAAGGATATTTTTTTCATGTGACCTTATGCAACCTTATTTTTTTCAAAGGGACTTTCACCTTTCTGAGTGCACCAAAGGAACCATGGTCTGTCTTTGCAGCCTCCAATTGAAGTTTCTGGCTTTTCTGGCTTTGTGTGTACCACCATTGTGCCTGTTTGGCAAAGGTAAAGGCATAGCAATGACACCGGTGTTTGCTGCACATGCCATAGTGAAAGCTTATGTCTAGGAGAATGGGAAAATTTAAGGGATTGGAAATACAACAACACATGTTTACTGGACACAAATTTCATAAATCCTTATTCTTTCCTCCCTTAAAAAAATGTCCTTCTTTCTACTCTGTTAGATCATCTCTAAGAATTGTAAGCACTTTGCAGTAAGCAATTATTGACTGTTTGAAGAGTGAATGACAACTTTCGATTATTGTAATTACTGATGGTTTTGAGGAACGAATGATAAACATTCGAGTAATGTGCAAATGCATAGGTAAAGTAATCTTGTTACATGATGCTGTCCTTATTCTGGGAGAATGTTATCTGCTTGCAAACACTGGTGGTTAACCAGTTCAACTGTTGACAAATGTACTAATTGTAAGTCGCTTTGGATAAAAGCGTCTATTAAACGCTGTCTTTTGGTCAAGTTTAATCAACGTGTTGCAAGACGGGCACAGCTGTCAGAAGCAAAGGCTTCTGATCAGATGCGCCACTTTCAGTCAGTGCTTGTTCTATCGGAGAGCATAGTCAGAAATAAATGCAGTTAGGTCATTTAGCGGACGCTATTTTTCAAAGCTACTAAGCAAAGTATTACAAGGATGCTTACAGGTAGGCCAACTCCGGTGCTCGAACTCATGACCTTCGAACACCCGGACCACTAGACTATCCTGCCCCAAAATATAAATTCTGTATTTAATAACCCTTCACTTTTATCCCCTTACCTTTCTGCCAGGTGTTGAGACTCTGACTGAAATTAAAGGAGAAGTTGGTGGGAATGTGACCTTTCATTGCCCCCTCCTTCAAAAGGAGGTATATATACTCTACTACCAGAAGAAAAACCAGAAGGAAGACACATTTATAGACGGCTACCATATTTCCAAACCAACAACACCAGGGAGGGAGGGCACCAAGGTGAACCTCACGGATGGAACTATGGTTATGGAGCGATTAAAAGTACAAGACATTGGGAAGTATTATTGTTGGGTAGCATACAATGACGGAAGGAAAATGGAACCCCAGAAAGCTCAGATAGTGCTTACTGTAACAGGTACTGGTTGTTTTGTTTTCTAGAACGCTTGCTTACTTCCTAAAATAACACAAATAATAATTTGGAATATTTGTATGTATACATTAATAATTAATTTTTCATAATAACAAAATAAGTAATATAATGATTAATAAAATTCTCATACTACTTAATACTGAAGTAAAGCTATCTTGCTTCCCATCCTTTTCCTCTCTCTTTCCTCTCTGTTGTCTGTCTCTTTCCTCCCTATAGCCCCTTATAGCAAACCTGTCCTTTCAACGGACTGTAGAGATGAGCTTTGCGAGGTTTCCTGTTACTCATATGGGGGCTACCCAGCCCTTGAGATGACTTGGAACGCTTCTGAAGACACGAGCATCGACAAACGATGGTTGACTATCGAGACCGGTGATGAGCCGGCGGACCCAGTGTCTGAATTGTTCAACATATCCAGTAAAGCGTTGGTCAACTGCTCCCGCACAGCCGCACAGAAGCTTTCCTGTTCTGTGGGAGGAGTCACATCGGAGGAGCTCACAGTCTGTAAGTCCCCCCCGTATTCTAATGGTTATAGAGCAACAATACAAAACAACAAGCCATTGTCTTTCAAACATAAACCGTGATCTTAGGAGTGTACATTTAAAGGAGTGTGCATTTTCATCTTAAAAAAATATTTAAGAACTGTATTTGTGATTATGGTACTTTTATGTGTTTTAATCTGGAGACCAGTTTGAGCTTAGTTGTAAGCGCCGGAGTATCGGTGGCGAGAGCAAGTGCGAGCCAGAAGAAAACCACACGCAGGGAGGAAAAAGGGTATATGCTTTCCAGCATTATTTAATCAAAGGCTCCAACGCAGTGGTGTGCAAACCAAAACAATGACCAACAGCACCTTGTGCTGTTGGTCCAACTTAAATAGTCCACCTAATTCCCCTAAGTGGGTGCACCTGTTGGGCTAATCGTCCCCCAGGTGCGCACTGGGGAAGGGAGCCATGGAGCGCGCATGGGCCTATGCGCGCCGATCGTGACATTAGTGTCCTGGGAAATCTATTGGACAATTTAAAATGACCACATTAAAAAAGTTAGCTCGGAAATATTCAGGCTTTTGACTGTTTGTTTTTGACCTTGACTTGTGTGCTTGTTTGTTTGTTTGTTTGTTTGTTTGTTTGTTTGTTTTTCCTGAAGGTGAACCTGTTCAACCTCCCTCTAGCAATTTGTTTGTGTATATAGCAGTAGGTGTTCTAGTAATGATAGCAATCACAGCAGTTGTAGTGTGGAAATGCATATCCACCCAGGATCCTCCTGATGACGAGGGTATGAGCGATGAATTCGTAATTTATCAACTTTTCTTATAGTTACACTTCTCTTACTTTTTAATATTAATGACTATATGATAATGCTTAAAAACGGCTAACAGTATCATCTTTGTTCTTCTTTTTTCCAGATAGAAGTGGGACTGAACTACAGTAAGTACACTTATACATAATGTATTGCCTTTTTCTGCAATATATTGTTATGGCTTTATTGTCTTATTAAGCAGAGATGATACATACAGTACAATAAATGCTCACAGAGGGATTTTTGTATCTATGCATCTCTTCTCCTTACTATTTTTCTGCTTTTTGTTTTTATTCAGGGGGTTGAAATAAAATCCACCTCCGTGGATTAATGCCAAAAGGTTGAGGGATAACTGACAGATTCAGACAGCGTGTAGGCAGCTTGCCGTCACCTGCCACTGAAAATCAATGGAAGGCAGCTGCCTTTTGCGATACCTTATTTTACTGAGAGGGCGCTGGTGGAACTTTTGGGCCAATCTCAATGTCTGCACTCGCAAACTTAAAGTCTTTGAGTTCACGTAGGCTCAGGGCTTGTCCCTCTGGAAAATTGGGAAGTCCGTGACTTTTGACAGACTTTTTGAGCCCCCTTCATGCACACTTTCTGGAACAATGAATAATGGTATGTATTATTTATAATACAGAAGTATTATAAATAAACGAATGAATGAATGGATGGATATCTGGCAAGAAGATACTCACCAACTCTTTAATTTCCTTTTAGCTTAGTGAGGCTGTTTGCATAGAAAAAATCTATTTAACTATTTTTTATAATTGATTATTTGACAGATAGGAGAGGAGGACCCTGTCCTGTTCCTCATATTTTGTATACCATTTCAGACCCTTGTGCCCGCTTGCACTCGCACACATGAACCCTTTGGTAACGTCAGTTGAAGTCTGAGGGTTCAATGCTCAGGGAAAAGGCTGGACATAGAGGCCAGGCCTTTGTGTGTGTGTGTGTGTGTGTGTGTGTGTGTGCTGGTGTAAGATCCAAATTGAGATGAAGGCACTGTGACAGAAGTAAAGTCAAAGATTTTCATAGCCTAGTATTCATTGAAAGTTTTATATGTGGTGTATATACGGCTGCATTCCAATGGGGCAGCTGCCTTTTAATATACATTTACAATTAGGTCATTTAGCAGACGCATTCATCCAAAGCGACTTACAATTACATGCTGCTATTACACGGAGCAGAGAGGGGTTAGGCATGTTGCGGGGAATCCCGAGTAAAACGGGTTTTGCACACAGGGCTAAAGAAATGTTACCAGTAAATGACTATGTACTTGTAAAAGTAGTTTTCTTTTCTTCTATTGATTTTTATTTGTTTATTTAATAGAAATAATGCAATGCATGTTAACGGTTGGTTTCCCGATCAGATTAATCCTACAGCTCTAGAACAAACTCTAGACAAATGTGGTCTTTCAAACCAGATGAAGTCGGGTTTCTCAGAGATTAGAACTACACCTACGTGGAGTCTTGCATTAAATCTCCATGGAGACAGGTTTCATTTTAGATTAAGGTTGTTTGAGAACGGAATGCACTGTCTAATTTATTATTCAACATGCACTGACTCAATCAAATGATTTATATGCCATGACAGACTAGAGTTTATTCCTGGAGAAATTTATTTTTTGCGTCTCTAGTTAAATGTCAATGTGAAAATATGTCAGGTTTACATGAATAAATCAATAATTACAATTACTATTAGCAGACGCTTTTATGCAAAGCAACATAGAGTAGGTACAATTCCAAGTATTAAGGTTGGCGTTAACTAATTTATTAGTGTGATATTGATGTGGAATAGGTCTACTGATGCAGTTTATCCATTAAAGTAGCAAAACAGTAGGCCCTACAAAATTAAATATTATTTAGTGTAGTATAGTACACAACCGCTAAACGGCATCTCTACACTTTCACCCTATTTGAAAATATCAGGATCTACTTATGCAAGTTTGAAACGCCCCCATGCACTCTGACCTTTTGTCCAAGGCATGGCTGGCTGCAAGCATACGTTTGAGCCTTAGTCGAACTCTGAAGAGGAGCAAAGTTTTCAAAATCAGATTTTTCAAAAATGTTTTTAAGAACAACTAGCCTATGGCGTGAGACTACTTCCCACCGGGGTTACAAAAATGATAATGAAAATTGATGGCCAAACAAAAAAGGGCTATCCCACACTTTATTATATTTATTATTGATTATTTACATTTTCCAAGCTCTTCCGTTGTAATAGATGTAGGTAAAAAAAAGTATAACAATGTAAAAAATGATGTAACGGGTAAAAAAATATCAATATTGTCTTTTACGGGTGCGGGTTACACATTTATACACTTGTCACCAACGATAGGCAATGTGGCTATTCGCAAAACTCTAGTCCACGTGTTTGTACGAATAAATAAACATTGTTTGAGTGAGCAAATACACTTTTTTTGTGAAGCTGATGTAGTTTTTTTTTAAGGGGTGCGGGTCGGGTCGCGGTTTTTTATGTTAAACGTGTCGGTCAAGTAGCCTACGCCCTGTATACAATTAGTGCTTCTGTAGTGTAACGGGTCCGGTGCGGGTCTATAAAACAGGACCCGTGCAGGATTTGGTCAGGGATGGCGAAATTGGGTGAGGCATTGAGGGGCAGTCATCCCCAATATACTTTTATGCCCCGCCAATGCTTCCAAAATATATATTTCACATTTCCTTGAAGATTAGCTATTAGGCCTATATAATAAGAGTAAAAACACATCTAGCCCGTTGGTTACACAGTAGGTAACCATAGAACTATGGGTTTTGGACTCTGCAGTTGCTTCACTTCCTTTGCTACTAACAGATTTAGACCTACTGGCGCATTGAAGGCGTGGTTGAATTAGGTAATATGACTTTTGGTTAGTGGGACACTGATTATGTAAAACGCAAATTTACATGTAGGCCTACAACAGCTGAACCGGTTAACTACCAGTTATCGCAAGCAAACAACATTCTCCTAGAATAAGGAGAGCGTCATGTCACCATGGTTACTTCGCTTGTGCTTTTTTCAGTAGCATGACTCAAAAATTATTATTCAACCAATCCCCAAAAAAGTCATTAATTTCTAGCAGCCTAAATACCGGCAAAGGGCTTACGATTCTAAGAGCTCCTCTTGTAGAGGTCTTCTGTTAGTGGGATTAGTGCTTGAGGTAGAGATGTCTGTGGCCGAGGGACCAAGGTGGATTTTGT
>JAOEHI010000005.1:3710384-3742074 GCA_025447815.1 Percopsis transmontana
CACACACACACACACACACACACACACACACACACACACACACACACACACACACACACACACACACACAGTCTCTCCTGCAATGAGATGCGAGGTCAGATAAGGGGGCAGTGATGATGTCATACATTCCCTTAGCTGTACTTTTCCTGGAAGTTACTCAGTGGCAGAGGCCTTTTTTTTTTAAATAAAAAAGCTTGTTGTATTTAATAATCAGCCATGGGTGACAGAGTTGCCTTGTCTCCTCTCAGTAAGGGTCGTTGGTTAACACTGTCCTCACCACACACACACACACTTGTCGGCCCACCCTGGGGACGATCTGCTATCACTACAGGGGCTCTCTATTATCAAACCATGACATTGTCATTCTCATTCCATTTATTCTTTTGACAAGAAAAGGATACCGAAATAAAAATCCATTTGATTGTAGCAGTACAACAAACAATGCAGGTTTATCAGCCGCGGCAATGGCGGGATCACCGAGGCCATACTGATGGTGATCTCCAAATAATATACATTTTATTTCCCTTCCCCCCCGCCTCACTAACAACACCAACATTGTCTGGGTGTCCAATGTATGCAAATGATTGGCTCATGACACAACACTTTGCTGGGCCAGTGTGAGAAGGACTGTGTGGGTGGGAGCCCAGGGGGAGAAGAGAAGACATAGAGGAGGACTGAAGGTTGGTGGGAGGGAGGGAGTGGGGTGGGTGAGAAGTCAGTGCCAAGGTTTTCAGTTGCTGGTTACCTACTGTCAGCTATTTCCTGTTTGCAGAGGAAGTGATGGAGAGCTGTGGTGAGGAGGTGGGTGTCTACATGAGTAATCGTACAGAACACAGAAAACACACCATAGAACCCTCAAACTCATCTGTGTTTATCTTTTGAGTAAATGTGATTTCATTAGGGCATGGTAAAATCTTTGTTAAACCATTGTTACAATTAGAATTAGGCCATTTAGCAGACTTGAAGTGAGGACAAGTATTAAGGACTGGGTAGGGGTTAGACATCTTGCCCAAGGATGCTTACAGAAAAGCCTGTGCTGGGGCTCGAACCCACTACCTTTTCAGCTGGGAGTCGAACACCCACACACCATTAGACTATCCTTAAATGTAATTTTGTTTTTGATTTAAAATCCCTTGGTTGAAAGGAAGTTCTTTTAGATAAAGTGACACCACCATTGTGTCTGAATGCCACAAGTACAAGTTGACTGTTTAGCCACTTAAGTGGCTGGCATGCTGGTTTATGAAAAGCCTGTGACAGATAGTTAAAGATCAAAGATCTACAACAGTTGATTTCTGTGCAATCTGCTGAAACAAGATGGACATAATGTGTGACGACGTCACTTTAGATGTTCTTCCATACAGTTTCCTCTCTTGGAGGTTAACTGATTAATTGACAATTAACAACTGTTTTAGTGTTTTATAAAATAATTCTGCTGTTGGCTAGTTTGTTGTTTGATGGGTAAAAAGAAGGGCATCAAGAGAAATCTCCTGTTTTGCCTCTGGAGACCTCTGGTGGTGAGGATTTTTTATGATGCACTGCAAAAAGACAATATGTAATGAAATTTTTTTTATAATATACTTCTGCCAAGCAAAACCTACGTTGGCACCGCTGGCTTGAGTTGGCTCCGTCTGTATTACAATTATACTGTGAGAACCATATAAACTGTAAAAAATTGGATACAACAGTAATGAGTGTTGCTGTAGTATAGTGTATCCCTGTAAGTAATAAACAATAGTAATTGCACTGCAAGTATAAGTGTTACTGTTGTGTAATAATAAGTGTAGCATTAAGTGCTATAATGATATAATAATTGCACTGTAGTTATTGCAACAGTGTCTAGTATACAGTAAGTGACAGCAACATACAGGCAAACCTTTTTTTAAAGATTTAAACTTTTATTTTTAAGATGATTGTATTTAAGACATATGGGACATTTATAATGTTCAACACACACAGGTGGAGAGATTGTGAGTGTGCGTGTGTGACCCCATCCACTCTCCGTCTCCACCGCAGGTGAAACTAGATGTCTATCTGGCGGAGCTGACTAAGATAGGAAAGAGCCAGAAGCACACTCTGTCTGTGGACGTGGAGGGAGGAAGGCTAGTGGTGATGAAGAAGATGAAGGACAGCCAGGAGGACTGGACTACCTTCTCCCACGACAAGAGTGAGAGAGAGAGAGAGACACACACACACACACACACACACACACACACACACACACACACACACACACACACACTGCTTTCCATAGTATCTGAGTGGACCGCTACCACACACCACAGAATGGAAAAAACATGCAAACCTAAAAATGCATTCTGGGTAAAAACTCACTATGCTCTCATGAGTTTTAATAATAAATCTGTGTCAGATGGTGAGATAGTGAATGCACTTTGTTTCCGAAAAACAATTTAAAAAATTTAGATTCTTGTTTGAAATGCCTTTTTAATATTTTTTTCCCAATGTTTATCTCCCCAATTTGCTTTCTGCCTTTGTCGAACTCTCTGAACTCTCTCTCTCTCTCTCTCTCTCTCTCTCGTCAGTCCGTCAGCTGATCAAGTCTCAGCGAGTTCAGAATAAACTGGCCATTGTCTTCGAGAAGGAGAAAGACAAGAGCCAGAGGAAAGACTTCATCTTTGCTAGCGCTAAGGTTGGTCCATGCACGCACACCAGCACACTCTTATTATTTATGAATATAACTAGGGACAGACATTATCAACATACATTTACTAATCTGAATTACGCAGTGCAAAACACACACAAATTTAAACCTGAAAATGGCACAAATGCATCATGTTGAGGCCAAAGTTAAACTTCCATTAATGTCTTTCTGTTTTGCGATCATTACGGATTCACATGTCTACAGATCGCTTTGTGTTGTCCTTTATGTTTTTATGTAAGTTGAGATAAAGACAAACAAGGATGAAGCTAACCAATTCCCTCTCTAGTTTCAGAGAAGATTTTAACTGGCAGGAGTGTACATATTAGCCATAAACTGCATTCATCAACAGTGTTTACCATACACACCTTTTAGGTGTATTTAGCTAAAATGACAGTTTTATTGTTAAAGTGTGTGTGTGTGTGTGTGTTTCAGAAGCGGGAAGCATTTTGCCAGCTGCTACAGCTGATGAAGAATAAACATTCCAACCAAGATGAACCTGACATGATCTCAATATTCATAGGCACCTGGAACATGGGTGGGACATCTGTGCAGAAACACACACACACACACACACACACAAAATATTTATGTTTATTATACTTTTACTGAAGATATTACATTTCATTTACATTACAATTACATCTTGCTCAAGAACACTTACAGGTAGGCCAACTTACAGGTAGGCCAACTTACAGGTAGGCCAAGGACCACCCAGGCAAACACCCAGACCACCAGACTATCCCGACTAACCATTTGCATTATTTGCATAACTAATGGGACGTTTCTGTCCTTCCACAGGCTCATTGCCTTCCCCCAAGTCGGTGGGCTCCTGGGTGCTGTGTCGTGGCCTGGGGAAGACCCTGGACGAGATGACGGTCACCATCCCCCACGACCTGTACGTTTTCGGCACGCAGGAGAACTCTGTGTGCGAGCGGGAGTGGGTCGAGTCCCTGCGTGCTGCCCTGAAAGACCAAACGGAACTGGATTATAAACCGGTGAGGAAGACGGGGGTATCAGCGGTACACTTACCGGTAATGTTTACCACTCCACCTGGGCTACAGCGGCCCCTGTGGGTGAATGGAGATGTTACAAAGTACACCTTTTTAAATGTTTTGAATCGACATAATCGACCTACTTGACCTACTTGATGACATGTTCCTTAACTGCTTTCTGAAATAGTCATTTTAAACCACAGTTGTTTAGTACACCTGTAGTAAGTACATTCTAGATTGTAGAAGTCTACACACTGTCAAGCCATAGCAGTTATAGGGATAGATAATTATTGGACACATGCCTAAGTGCAACTATTAATGTTTTTCTATTTTTTTGGTGGGAAGCACACAGCCAAAGCTCTTAATGTAATTTACCACCCCTAATGAAACCTACCTGATTGGACCTGACTCGGTGGCTCTGTTGGGTTGTGGTTCTAGATAGCGGTGCAGACGTTGTGGAACATCAAGATAGCCGTGCTGGCGAAACCCGAACATGAGAACCGCATCAGCCATGTTGGAGTGTCCAGCGTCAAGACGGGCATTGCCAACACACTGGGTACATTGCCGCCGCCCGTCGTCTGGGCAACGCCTATATGATAACAGGGGCATGCCTTTATAAGGCGGTTAGGGGTGTCGTCTGTTTTCTGTATCTCTCATTGGTGGTTTTTTTGTCTGAACATGTGGTGTTGGTGGTTTCCTAGGTAACAAAGGGGCAGTGGGTGTGTCATTTATGTTCAATGGAACGTCCTTTGGCTTTGTGAACTGCCATTTGACATCAGGGAATGAGAAGATTGCAAGGTACTCTCTCTCACTCACTCACTCACTCACACACACGTTTGTCCTCATATACTGTATGAGAGGGTGCTAAACATCAGCCTATATATAGGAACACATTTCTCTAAACATTGATCTTAATTAGGGATATTATTAGCTACTGATCCCATCAGTTAAGTCATCATACATCTCCTTTCATTTGTAGAGGATCTCTGGCATCCCGAAGTCGGTTGTAGTATTTACACGTTGGACATGAATTTGATATTCAAAATTCAACGCCTGAGTGGATATGAAACATTATGGTTCGAAATATTATATCATTACGTCCAACGCGGCTCGATTGTTGCTCATTAATGTGCTTTGTCGATTTGATTCAGGAAATGTTCTTAAAACTGTTCATTCCTCATACTGGTCATCGTATTGTGTTGTATTCCCCGTGACCTTTCACCTGCGTAGGCGGAACCAGAACTACCTGGACATCCTGAGGCTGCTGTCGTTGGGGGACAAACAGCTGAGCTCCTTTGACATTTCACTGCGCTTCACACACCTGTTCTGGCTGGGAGATCTCAACTACAGGCTGGATATGGACATACAGGTACAACAGACACACACACACACACACACACACACACACACACACACACGATGTACATAATTACACCCTGGTATAAAGACATTGGTTGTAATCCACTGTTTGCGTGCGTGCGTGCGCGCAGGAGATTCTGAACTACATCAACAGGAAGGAGTTTGACCCTCTGCTGAAGGTGGACCAGCTAAATCTGGAGAGGGAGAAAAACAAGGTCTTTCTTCGCTTCGGTGTGTAAGCTGTTCGTACCACACACTGTGCTTTCCATCACAGTTACGTTGTTTGTTTACTGGGAAAGACAGTTCCAGAGGTTCAGTTAAACATCTGAAGGTGCCAATGTCAAAACAATGTTGTTGGGCTAAGCTCTTAGGCAGGTGAGTTTCATAAGATTCAAGATTTTCAATTGTGTGTGTGTATGTGTGTGCTTGTGCTTGTGCTTGTGCTTGCAGCTGAAGAAGAGATCTCCTACCCACCCACCTACCGCTACGAACGTGGTTCTAGGGACACGTACGTTTGGCAGAAACAGAAGGCCACAGGGGTAAGAAAACACACACACACAGACACACAGATATCCATGTTTGTCAGCACATCAGCAACACAGCAACATCGTATATCTTATTTTATTTTAACAGGTAAAATCATTGAGAAAGTTCTATTACAGCAACTTAATTACTTCTTAGTCTCAACTGGTTACTATGAAAACTTCCAATCAGGATTTCGACCCCTCCATAGCACCGATACCCTAACCCTTAATAAAGTTTCAACACTGGTGTTACTGGATCTTAGTCCTATAATTTTCTATGTGTATATCTTTACTTATTTCCACAATTTTCCACTCCATATGAATGGGCTGTTCACTGCTGCGCCTGAATTCAATATTGGAAATATATTTTTTTAAATTATCGTCTCCCCTTTTCCCTCAGATGAGGACCAACGTTCCGTCTTGGTGTGATCGGATTCTCTGGAAGTCCTACCCAGAGACACACATTGTCTGCAACTCCTATGGTGAGAAGCCGACACCAGCGGAGGCTCATGTGAATCGATAACAAAGAGCGACAGCGGTTTACTTGACCTTCAATAGTTCAGCTCCGTGGATCTGTTTTATTCCGTGTTCACAAGGGGCATACAGCGCTTTTCGCCAGGGAGCTCATTTCCCTTGTCCTTCTCTGATCACTCTGATTGGCTGAAATCAAAATATCTTCGATTGCGTGGTCATAGCGGTATTTATAGCATGTCGCACCTGCCTCCAATACAATCCTATCTAACTGTAAGGGACAGGTATTAGGGGATTTTTCTGTAGAAACGCAGACGTAGAAGGAGATTAAAACCAGAGGAGATTTTAAAAAATGTACAAGACGGTTGATGATCTTTTGCATCTAAAACTAACCGTGTGGTTGAAACCACCGTTCAGAAAGAGCATTCCCTCACACACACATACACACACACCTGAGGGCTGAGTGACTCGCACTCCTCTCTACTCCGCCCCTCCTACAGCTCTCATTGTTTCACAGCCTTGTCTCCCCCATACGGACACATTTGCAGTCCTCCGGGGGGGCTATGAAGCCATATTGACAGCCGTGTCCTCGTTGTCTGACAGGCTGTACAGATGACATTGTGACCAGTGACCATTCCCCGGTGTTCGCCACGTTCGAGGTGGGCGTCACATCCCAGTTCGTCTCCAAGAAAGGTACCGAAAAATACATCCCACTTTTGTTAGTTTTCCGAATTTTCTTTCTCTCTCTCTCTCTCTCTCTCTCTCTCTCTCTCATATTCATATATATATATATATATATATATATATATATATATATATATAAACACGTTGTTTAATCCCAGTTTAGCATTAACACGCAGCAGCATTACTTACAGGTATTGTTAACAGTTCTTCTTTTCTCCATTATTCTCCACCTCCTCTGACTCTCCTCTAAATCTGCCCCCCACCACCCACCCACTGGTGTGTAGGTCTGCCCAAGTCTTCAGAGCACGCCTACATAGAGTTTGAGAGTATCGAGGCCATCGTGAAGACGGCCAGCAGAACCAAGTTCTTCATCGAGTTTTACTCCACCTGTCTGGAGGGTGGGTCCCACCAACACACACACACACACACACACACACTACACAGTTAGAGGCACACAGCTCTATATTAATCACAGAATAACACTACCTTCTTTCTTTCTCACCTGTGGTCTTCCCCTCCATCTGCCCCACACCCCCCGTCCCCCAACCCCCCCTCCAGACCGACCGTGTACCAGTGGGTGTTGGCCTGTTTTGTGTTGACATTTTCTTCCTGTTTCTTTACCTCAAAAAACACCTCAAAATAACCTCCCTTTTTTCCCCATCTGCTACCCCCCCTCCTCTCTTTCTCTCTCTCTCTCTCTCTCTCTCTCTCTCTCTCTCTCTCTCTCTCTCTCTCTCTCTCTCTCTCTCTGCCCCCCCCCCCTCTGCATTGGGTAGAGTTCAAGAAGAGCTACGAGAACGACAGCCAGAGCAGCGATAACGTCAACTTCCTGCGCGTGGGCTGGTCCAGCAAGCAGCTGACCACCCTGAACCCCCTCCTCTCAGAGACGGAGTACCTGCAGGACCAGCACCTGCTGCTCACCGTCAAGTCCCTTGACGGATACGAATCCTACGGTGGGTGGGTGTGGGTGGGTGTGTGTGTGAGAGTGTCTGTGTGTGTGTGTGTGAGAGAGTGTCTGTGTGTGTGAGAGAGTGTCTGTGTGTGTGGTGTGTGTGAGAGTGAGAGTGTCTGTGTGTGTGTGTGGTGTGAGAGTGTCTATGTGTGTGTGTGTGTGTGTGAGAGAGAGTGTTTGTGTGAGTGTGTTTGTGTGCGTGTAAGTGTGTGTGTGTGCTCTGAATCTGGTTATTAGGAAATTGTTGCGGTGAGACGGCACTTCAGTATTTCTTCATATTTCAGGCGTCAATCACTTAGTAATTTCTGGACATTACTGAGTGCAGGGCAGGGAAAATTAGTAAATGATATTGATATTGTCTGGTGAATGGCTAATAATTACCCAACCAGTATTACATTTAAGCAGAGATGGGCCATCAGGGCCAGCAAGGCTCTCTCTGCTGGCCTAGAAATGGTCATAATTGTATAATTTTTTATATCGATTTTCATTCATGATATATGTATATTTCGTATTAAGTAAGTTCCCATCAGTCTATTAACGTCATTCCATGGCTACTCTCTTCATTGGTTTTGCTGCTTCCAGTGCAGCTCATATAAATTTTAGCTTTTATCCAATCAGATTTTCCACCTGTGCTGTCTCCGGGTGATCCACCCGGGGGCCTTCAGAATTTCGAATCCCCTCTGCTGTTGAAACAATGGGGACGATGTTGTTGATTGTCATATTCTTTAACCAATCAGATTTCGAGTTTTCCATGTTGGGCATATTTTTGGGCTTTCTAGCTGCCCTACGTCATTTTTTTGGTATTTTTCATGTGGCATTTGTCGCCATTTTTTGAGGGCCAGTAAAACCAGCTAGCAAAGACTGCAGATTTGTTTTGAAACGTGATTCAATTTGTGAAAGCACACACATATGTCACCTTAGGAGACACCTTATAATTATGTTATTATGCAGGTATTAAAGCTCATATCAAACAATATGTGCACGTCCAACTTAATGTAATCTAACGTATTGTATTTTTGCCCTTTGACTTTAGACTGAAATGTGTTGGTTGCTTGGTCTGTTTGGTCTGTTTGGTGAGAGAGTTGCATGTCGGATCTGGAGACAAGGTTGGTCTGCGCGTTTGTGGCAACCTAGGTCTGTTCCGAGCGTTTTGATAAACCTATTACAGTGTTGCTACAGTAACAGTAAACATAACAGGCAAATATGTAGATCAGGTTGTAGCCTATGCACTGTGCGCGTGTGTGTATGTGTGTGTGCGGTTAGGTTTACTATACAGTATATGTACCGTTCATTTGTGCATTGCGCACCGGTTCCGAACACATACTACACTGAAGGCCCAGTGTCGAGGGTCAGTCCGCCACTGGTTTTAAGTAAAGTCACACCCAGGTATGTCAGGGTTTATTCTCAGTGTATTCAAAACATAACCTACTGTTACTGGTATATTACCAGTTCATTATACAAATAAATTACTAAGGAGCAGGGAAGGGTCAGACATCTTGCTCAAGGATGCTTACAGGTAGGCATGTCGGGGATCGAACCTGTGACCTTTCGGCTTTCAGTAAAGGTGTCCCTCCCACTCTCCATTCTCTTCTGTGTTTGCGGAGAATTATATTATTGTATATGTGTGTGAGTATATTTATTTAATATTTCAATTTTTTTTGTCATTAATATAGGGGTTGTGACTTATAATGTTAGAAAAGCAGTGATGCAAAGGACAAGAATGACCCTTAAAGTTCCTCCTGTGTGCATTCCTCTGTTAGTAAGGAGGAAATCAGTCGGTGGCTGAGGCTCGTGTGCTGACCGGCTAACCCTCGGTGCCGTGTGTGTGTGTGTGTGTGTGTGTGTGTGTGTGTGTTGCTCTGTCCACCAGGGGAGTGTGTGTTGGCGCTGAAGTCGATGATCGGTAGCACGGTGCAGCAGTTCCACACCTACCTGTCGCACCGCGGCGAGGAGACGGGAAACATCAGGGGTCTGATGAGGGTCCGGGTGCCCTCCGAGAGAATGGGCACCCGGGAGAGGCTCTATGGTAACCAGACTTACTATTATACTATTACTCATCATCATCATCATCATCATCATCATCATCATTATCATCATCATGATGATGATGATAAGGTGTACATACATGTATCGTACATACATAATAATAAAATAGGGTGAATTGATCGGTGATCAATGTTTTGAGATTTTTATGATTAGCTTTAATTAGGGCTGTCTATATATTACAGATTTATGTTATATTTTTACAATAACCACAGAACGAACATTTATATTAATCACATTTCTGTGTCCATTAATTGTAATGTTGGTTGGTTACAGCGTTTTCACCCCAATAACTATAGTAACATGACTCTATATTATGACTCCTAATGTGTGTAAACACAGTGCTGTCACCTTGCTGTATGCATTTGTGTGTGTGTGTGTGTGTGTGTGTGTGTGTTTTAGAGTGGATTAGTGTGGACAAAGATGACACTGGTGGACCCAAAGGAAAATCTACCCTGCTTCCCAGAACAGGACACGAATATGTCAAGTTAGTTCCGATATTTAATATTGCTTGGCTTGGGACCGGCCTTGATGGGTCGCAAGCCGCTTTTATGGGGGTCCAGCGTTGTTTCAAAATATTGATATTTGTGTGCATACATTTCTCTATGGTGTTTATGGCTGTTAGTTTTATGCTGTTATGTGGGTATGCTAATAACGGGACACCCCTTGATCGTGAACCCAGAACCCCAAATTATCCGCCAAAATAATCAGAACCCCAACTGCATGGGAGTAGGAGGGGGAACCCCTCTTGGAGTTTTAATCCCAAACAACAACGCTTGTCGGTTGAACCCAGCGAGAGCGCAGGCCCCTCCCACACATGGGTGGGGCTCTTCCAGGTGCGTTTCCAGATGAGCTGGGGTGATTATTATGGGCCACAGTGGTGGGGGTGGGGGGGAGGGGGGCTTGTAGATGGTAACGGTGGCAAACTGCGGACCACTTGTTTTGGGCGTTGACGAGAGCCACCGACTGAGGGACTGTGTTGGCGTGTGTCCGTCCCACAGGCCGTCTCTGTCCCGCAAGCAGATTGGAGGAGAGCTGGGCAAGGTCAGCGAGGAGGGAGAGAGAAGCATTAAGGAGGAGACTGCCACCAAGTACGTACACACACACACACATTTACCCACACCGTAACAGACACACACACATACAACAAAAGTATGAAACCACCACCTTGTAACTACAAGTGTCACCAGGAGCCCCCCCTGCCCCCTCCACACTACTCGCCCCCCTGTGTGTCGTTAAGGTCCAAGCAGGAGCCCCCAGACGGCGATCCGTCCGTCAGCAAGAACAGCTACAACAACCCCGCCTACTACATCCTGGAGGGGGTCCCCAACCAATCGGCTGCCTTGGCAGCAGAGCTCCACCCACCCCTCGCCACCCACCCCCCGGCGGCCAAAGGACCGACACCTTCGGCCGGGCCGCGATCCAAGGGCCCGCCCGGGACCACGGGGCCCTCTGGCACCCCCCGCCGGCCCCCCACAGGCCACTCCGTGCGCACCATCAGCGAGGAGGGGTCGTCGGAGGAGGACGGCGGAGGGTGCGTGTCGGGGGGACCCCTGGGGGTAGGGGGCTCCCTGAATCGGCCCCCGCCGGACTTCCCCCCTCCCCCGCTCCCCAAAGGCGCCGTGGAGATGGCCGGCGATGCCCCCTTCCAGCCCAAGCCCCGCCCCCTCTACCCTGACCTCGCTGAGGTCAGAATCCCCGCGGCGGCCAATCCCGGCGCGGCCCTGTTCGCCCCCCTGGGCGGGGAGGGGGGCCACAGGAGGGGGGCGGGGGGCGGGGCCGGTGGGGGGGCGCTGGACGACCAGTCGTGCTCGGTGCTCCAGATGGCCAAGACGCTGAGCGAGAGCGAGTTCCCCGGGCAGCCCGCGCCCCGGGCCCCCTCGGCCCCGCCCCCTTCCAGGGCTCAGGGCCTGGGTCTGGGCCTGGGCCTGGACCCCTGCCGCACCTTCCCACCACGTAACCTCATCCCGGAGAGCATCGCAGAGGACCTGCCCGAGGAGGTGGGGAGCCCTTTAAAAATTAAATAAAATCCTTCTCTTTTGTGCTCCATGTTAGGATTAGCTCCTCGAAGATTAACACTCTGCTCAAACTTTACTTGTATTTAGGCTGTTGCCAGTTATTCTGAGGATTTAATAGCATGTTGATATGTAACGGGTATGTTGTGAAACGTGTAACGTAAGGTAGCCCTGATGACGTACTGCTGTCATTATTCTAACCGAACGTTGTTTGCTCACGATAACTGGTGTATGAGCTATTCAGCAACTGACACAATGTACTTACTGTAAGTCGCTTTGGATAAAAGCAAAATGCTGTAAATGTAAACGTATTGACGTTAACTCATTGACGTTAACTCCTTTAAGTGCCGCTGCTTAGTGCTAGCATTTACCTAGCTAGCATTACACTAGCTAGCATTACGCTAGCTTGACATTGTCATCAGCTTGCTAAGTGAGCACGGAGTTAACCAGGCTAGTGAAGAACGCGCGCTTTTTCCTGACTGGAACCCAGCACCTGTTCCTAATAAGCAGCGCACGCGTGTTGTGTTGGACGTGCAGGCGCTGTGGGGGAGCAGCAGCTCCTCTCTGTCCGTGGGAGAGTCCTCCGTTGGGGAGTGGCTGAGGAGACTCGGGCTGGAGAGGTATGAAGAGGGCCTGCTGCACAACGGCTGGGACGACCTGGAGTTCCTAAGGTACACACACACACACACACACACACACACTCACACACACTCACATATATAGAAGCTCACAACTGCCGTCAGTCTCCCTCATGTGGAAGCTGAGGTTGCCGTTGCAGGGAAAAAAGATTGTTTCATCCCGCCTGTTTCCCATTATCCAATCACACGTGCTGCTCCAGTGACATCACCGAGGAGGACCTGGAGGAGGCGGGAGTTCTGGACCCCGCTCACAAGTGCATCCTGCTGGAAAGCCTGAGGCAGCAACAGAAATGAAACGTGCCCAAATGGTGTCTAGAATGGGTCCGAAACTGTTCTAGAATCCCGTAAGTGAACTGAACTGAACTGAGCTGAGCTGAGCTGAGCTGAGCAGGGCTGGGCTGTGCCAATTCATGCCAGACTGTGCCTTCTAAGAGAAATTGCACTCATTTTCTTTTTTGTTATTGTTGTTGTTGTTGTTGTTGTTGTTGTTGTTGTTATTATTATTATTATTATTATTATTATTATAATTATTATTATTATTATTGATGTTGTTGTTATTTTAAAATACACTTAAATCCATGTTAAATCCACGTCCTTTTTGTTTCTCCAAATGTACTGTACGTATTTTATTGTCACGGCGACTGTCACAGAGGCCATCTTATTTAATGATAATCATTTCAGTCCTTCAAAATGGCAGCACGACCGCAACAGGTGCGGGACGATGCCGCATAATCACCACCAGTTGGGGGGGGGACCCCAAGAAAAACGTATTAAAGCTGACAGCAAAGTGAATGGTGGAGGGTCTGTACCGATACGCCACCACCAGATCCTTGAGCACCATCGCGTCACACATTGTGACATTGTGTGTCGGAGGTCATGGTCCTCTCCTCAAGTCTCAGGTTAAGAGACGTCCCTGCCTGAGGGTTGTCGTCAAGGCGACAGACTTGGATGGGGTTTTATGATGTGTCTTTTGTCAATGTTCAGATAGTGGCAGTTAGCAGGTGTTGACCTGTGATTCTGGTTATGTATTCAGTGTAAATGTCGCCGTATGTATTTACGGTTTAATGTGTTGTTTTTAAGAAAAAGGGAATTTTGAACGAACCAACCAAACCTGCATTGGGAGAGCGGAAATTGGTTCAGTTTCACTTTTTTTAATCACT
Organism: Percopsis transmontana; assembly: GCA_025447815.1. Taxonomy (NCBI): domain Eukaryota; kingdom Metazoa; phylum Chordata; class Actinopteri; order Percopsiformes; family Percopsidae; genus Percopsis; species Percopsis transmontana. The sequence goes on from JAOEHI010000005.1 coordinate 3,723,882, forward strand.
GCCAACCTACTTACAAATGGGCTTTTCCCAGCACTTTTTAATTATTACATAGCTGGTAGAATTACTGCCAGCTACCCAGATTTGGGTCACATAAGTTTTACATAAAACCCCCCAAAATATCCATGCTTTTTATAGACAAATCAAGTAGAGGTAGGTTTGTCAACATGGAGTTGAAGTGTCCATTGAGTTCAAGTAGTTTTCAGGCCGTTGGTTGACATAGATAAATAGAATAGTAGAATCATATGCCACCAAATTGTTTACTTTTGTAGTGTTTCTGTATACTGATACCTTTTTATAGTGGCTGTTCCCTCACTAGCCAGCAGATGGTGCTGCTATTCCATAAACCTCAATAACAGACATTAGTATTGATTTTAAAATACCACAGGAAAAGTAACATGCTTAAAAAGACTCACACTTTATACATCACTTGTGTATGTGTATATCTGTTGCTCTCTCACGCAAGAGGTGAATGGTGATTTTGTGTTTAGACTGCCTTTGTTTTAGCCACAAGTAGCCCTAATATCCTGCCTCTTCTTTTCTTCTGGCAAACAAACCAGAATGCGAAAGCAATGTGCCGTTGTCCTGTTGTTTTAAGCGATGGATCATCTTCATCGTTTCCTGCTCTCTGAGGATAGAGGACAACATACGTCTGTCTCTGAAGTACATTCTCTTGATTTCTCGTCTGAACTCATTAGTGAATCTTTTAGCTAGACTCAATATTCAGCTGTGTTGCTTTTATTGTATGTTCTCTAAACAGTTTTCTGCATCATTAGCTTTGTATGTATATTGTTATTTTAACTGTCAAACAAAGCAGCCATTATACGTCTTTAACATGGCCGTCAGTGTGATCTATTGGTTAATTTAAGTTGCCGACCCGATTTAAGTTGTCTCTTTTTTCCCCCGAAATTAAACAGTTTTTTTCCTCCTAGTTTCACGGGTGATTCTTTTTGTACACGTGTATTTCTTCAGGAAATTAAAACGAAAGTAATATTAAGTCTCTTATTCCAGTGAGGATAAGGATGATTCATATGCACTCTTGTTGGTTGAGTTGCTTGGAAAGGTTAATTTTCAAATAAATGGGAAATTAGGAATGAATAATAAAATAAAATATTAGTGGTAACTTTACTAAAAGGCGAATTGTCCGAAATTAGATATCTTGGCATAATGCAGTTACAAATTACAGTGGAAGATATAGAAGGTGCATATAGGAAATGCCCTGATGTTCCTGAGATGGTTGAAATTAAAAGTACGCTACACTCGTTAGTTAGGCTAATGACCCCCACAGTACCAAAACAGAAACGTGGTAATGGTTGGGTAAATGCCTACGCTGTGACAAAGAGGGGCATGCATATCCTTATTATGACATGTATCCTTTGAGACCCATTTCTAACATTCAGTGCGTCCACAGCACGCTCTCTGTATTTTGCATTTCAAGAATAAGTCCAGGCTCTAACCTAAACGGAAACAGGACCTTAGCCTACTTACGTCCCTAGAATTAGTTTAGGTTTAAGCAAGATTAAAATAAACTAACTTTTAACAATTAACTTTAATCCACAGGATTAAAGCAGTGAGACGTGAAGTTCAAAGTACTAAATCTTTAAGATGTTTGCCGTGTTACAACTGTCCCAACATCTGTTTTGATACGCATGTGTAACGGAGGCCAGCGGTACAGCGAGGTGCTGCGCTGTGCAGAGTAAACCTCACTCCCCGACACCTTAACAGACGTGTTAGCGACAGACGCTAGAGCCCATTGGGTTTTGGCCTCCCTTGCTAACACGTCCGCCTCCCACGCCGGGGATCCGAGTTCGAGTTCGAGTCCGGTGCGGGACTCGACCGGTTACACATGCAGTTACATGATGCGTACTGGAGTAGCCCTAATACCCTTTATGAAGAGAACAGTAGTCTAAGGGCCGGCGTTGCTTATGTCAAAACCTCCTGCCAATCAGATGCGGGTTGTTCCACGTTCCGCCTCCAACAGTTGAGTTGTCTCGACTTGTCTGGTAAAAGAATTTGACGGCGAGGTTCTCGCGGGGCCAGACTTATTATGGGCAGATGAAGGCAACTGGCGAATCCTGTCGCTTTTGTGATCAGGGTCGGGTGTGTCAGCGAGGCAAACGCATGATGCCTCCATAGTTGCCTTTCCTCGAACCTCAGAATAGATCAATAAATCTATGAGAAACTAGCGCACTCAATAGCCACTCGCACACTAGCACTGACGTGGCAACGGGTTAAAGATGAACCAAATACTAAAACGAAACTCCAGGACCAATGTACAGGTTTAAAACGCGTAGATTGGTTCGTGTTGAGGCACAGTGATGTCACGTGACATAAACACACAATGACGGTCCACAGATAATGGTGAAAGAAACATTAAAATAATTAGCTATTGGAAATGCCATATTTGTAGCCTATATTTTCTTTTGAGGGGGGAAATTAAAACGAGATATAAAAAGGAAAAACTATGACGATGTTTTCTTTTCATTTTTTTTCATTAGGAACCAATTAAGGAATCATACGATAATTGAGAGTAGCTGATGATGTCAGAGAACTGCATTTTGTGAAAAAAAGCCTTATAATTAACAATTCATAAAAACAACAGACTTTCACAGAAAGAACCAATGAAACGCTTCAAGTAGTGCTTAATGTAGATTTATTAGACAGAATATGCAGAGTAGTGCTATAAGGTCTCATTCACTGTGTTCTCCTCAATTCATATTTTAAAAGACATACTGGACTTTAAGACGAATGCTCTGAAATTATATAAATCCTTTGAACAATGTGAAAGGAAAAAAAATGCTACCTAATATTTATATTACTAATTACAGTATTAATTTTCAAGTCACACGGTTTTATGTAGCAGTTCAAAAAGGATTTGTTGGGTGTTCAAAGACAAAATATAGATTAATAAATACATGTCCTGGTCTTTTTTTTTGTGGATATGCAGGGCAGGGCTTCCCTTTTTTATCTCATAATGTCTCAACAAAATCATCTTTCCTCCGACGACCTTTTCCAGGCAAAAGAGACTTCAGCTACAAATGATAGGAATTAATCCAGGAGCAAAACCAGTGTGTAACATTCAGTGTTTGGGCAAATATTTACTTAGTATAAAATCTGTTAAATATCGGAAATGTGGCCAAACATGGAACCAACCTATATGGTAGGCTTGAGTTATGTAGGTTATGTAACTTGGATCCCCATGAATTGAACTATGCCCACTTTCTAATCATGGGATCTGGAAACCAAGCTATAGGTTATGCTTTTGATGACATTGAACTGGAAAACCCTGGAGAGGCGCAGGTGGATCAAATTACACACACATTTCACTTGTACCAAGGTGAAACCCATCCCTCATAATGCCGTAGTACTGGCAGCTAGTGAGGAAACGGATGTTCTGCCTTGCTGTTTGTCATTCTCTGATTCCACAGGCCCCAACAACATGCTCCCGCACTTATACGACGACGAGGAGATGAGAGGAGCCTTGGCTAACATGTCTGACCCATCTCTTCTTGTTTACTGGCAAAACATACTGTGACCTCTCGGTCGTCCACCCTGGCTGACTCTTGAACAAAGTGCCCACTGTTTGAGAAAAGGAAAAACCACGCGGGGAGGAACGGAAAGGATGCAGACGGAATGGATGAATAGAGGACTTCAGGGAGGAAGGAGAAAGAGGTGGTGGTTGTGGGGGGTCAGGGCCTGATACAGTGAGGATGGGAGAATGGAGACAAATTGGGGAAGGCCTTGTCTGGACAAGGGGCCGGCCTAATTGGATTTGGGGCTTCCCTGTTCGGCTCAAGAGGGGGATCCCCCTCTGGGGTCCTGGGGTGTCTCTGTTAGGGTCTTAGAGGAAGTTGTGCTTGCTGGCAACAGTTTTGGTTTTGTTCCCCCCTGGGAGACTGGGGGGGTTGTGTTTAGCTATCTGCTTTAAATCCTTAGCTGACGACCATTCTCTACGGAGCTGTGGCTGTCGCTCAGGGGACAGCTAAATGCCACAAGGGACAGTCTGCATCGCAATGCAGTCTGCGTTGTGAGTATGTGTGAGTGGGAGAAACCAATAGTACGAGTTTGAGTGTGTGTGTGTGTGTGTGTGTGTGTGTGTGTGTGTGTGTGTGTGAATGTGCATACGCATGTAATGTCAAAGGGAGATTGTAAGAAAGAGGACGGGACACACAAACACACATACTGATGGTGTACAGCACACATAAACATCCTTGGAGACATCTGGTCAGCTCACAAGTTAGGGGGGCTGTACATGAACAGTCCTATATCTATATTATGTATCTATATATCTATATATATAGATATATATATATAGCTATATAGATATATAGATATAGATATATATAATTACGTGGACCAGCAGTTTATCTAGTCTGTTGAGCAATGTCTCTGGTCCGAGGGCAGGGATTCAGTCAGTGGATGGCAGGAGGATGCAGGAGGTACGATCAAGAATGGGTAGATCTTGCAGAGCTGCACGTTTTAATCCTTTTGGTGTTAAAAAAAAAACCGAAACAAAACAAAAAGAGTAACCAGTAACCAGACCCTACATATCTATTTATGTGCACAGACTTTTCTCTCACGTGGCCTTCCAGGAATTGGACCCACAGTGGTTCTGGAGGACGGGGGACGGGTGGCGGGGGGGGGGGGGGGGGGTGCCGGCGGGGGGGCCGGGGGGCGGGGGGTGGCCGGGCGGGGGGGGGGCGGGGGGGGGGGGGGGGTGGGGGGGGGTGGGGGGCGGGGCCCGCGCCCCCCCGACATCAGCAGTACCAGGGACCTGGCTGAAGCACAGCGGGTGAGGAGCAGGCGAGCTCGGGGTTATAGGGATGGTTACTGGTGTTGACCCTGACCCTTCTCTCCACGCCAGAATGTCTCTGCTCTCTGCGCCTCAGAACAGGTTCGTCTTGAGGCCGGGGTTGGGTTTTCTGTGGAAGGAGGACAGCACCCCAGCGAAGGGCCCGGTCATGCTGTCCGCCGGCTGCCAGGCCTTCAGGATGTCCTGCGTCTGGGCAGCGGGCTGCGCCATGGCCGGGTTGGTGGGCCCCAGGTTGGGCCAGCTGGGGGGCTTCAACCCCTGCAGGACCGGGGAGCTGGAGGGGTTGGCGTAGCCACTGTTGGCGGGCGGGGCCGGGCTGGGGCTCAGGCTGGCGGGGCTACCCATGTTGCCGCCAGCCGAGCCCGGCAGGGAGGCAGTGCTGTCCGGGGTGGGGCTGCAGGTGGACTCCTTGGACTCGTCATCGTCCGAGGAGGACCGGGGCTCCCCGCCGCCGCCCTTCTTCCCCCCCGAGGAGCCGCCGCTGGACACGCTGCCCGTGCTGCCCGCCGAGCTGCTGGCACTGGACTTGGCGTTGGCGGCGCGTTCCTGCTTGCGGAACTTGGCACGTCTGTTCTGAAACCACACCTGTGGGAACACACCGCACGTGATTACACTGTATTACTTCAGTTAATCTGAGGACAATGTCAACAAGATGTCTACAAAGAAATGGGAGCAGTACCAAAATATGATATTTACTAAGAGCAAATTGACCAGACAAATAGCTCGCTTTCTTCTTCTCCTGTAGGCCTATGCGTTACAATATGATCATCTTTAGATTCTGATTCCAAATCTGATTCTGATTCAATAATCTTCGTGACATGGGTTGAGGCTGCTGGGGTGAGGATGTGATGATTCTAGGAGTGGATCTCGCGCTCGTACCTGTACCCTGGCCTCCGTCAGATCGATCTTCAGCGCCAGCTCCTCGCGGGTGTAGATGTCCGGGTAGTGCGTCTCCGCGAACACGCGCTCCAGCTCCTTGAGCTGAGAGCTCGTGAAGGTTGTCCTGATGCGCCGCTGCTTGCGCTTCTCGTTCAGACCGGAGGGGTCCGAGAAGAATTTGTAAGGAACTGTGAAAGACGGGGCAAATTCAGTTGATCGCTTGTCGCACAAAAATATTTTAGAAAAAAACAACAACAACAACGTAATCTATAACTCGGCTGCACAAGCAATGCATGTGTAACAATATAACATTGAATTGCCCTAAAAAATGTAGACTGACAATTATTCGATAGACCTAAACCCTCTTATCATTTAAATAAAATTACATGACAGGCCTTCAAGTGGTCTAAAACACAAAACAGCATATAGCCTATTAGTAGTGGCTTTCATTTCACATTGACAAATAATGTTTGAATATAATGAATATGTGTAGCCGACAAAAATGTGTTATTCTCATTTATTACATATCACAGCCCAACTGTTTTAATTTCTGTTCAGCTACACTATAATTATTATTGTATAATATAAAAAATAATTATTATAATTATTACTATATTATTGTAATAATTATTCAACAGAAAATACAGTAAACGGCTTGAAATAGGACTAGAATCTAATCTTGGATTATAACATTCATATGAACATCCTATAAAACATGCCTAAATTGTGTCGAAATGAAATAAGATATTGAATATATAATACAATGCGTCATAAATGGTTTTTCAGGCTTGTAGAACCTCAGGCAGTGAGTGTGCGCGCTGGTAGGCTGGTAAGAAGAAATACTCGATGTGAAATATTGAGAGGAAATACTAATTTATAAAAAATAACTGATGAGCTTGTAATCTATTACTAAGCAGGTGAGAAATGTTAAAGAAGTTTGTTTTGGTTTGAGAGCTTTTATTAATCTGTAATTATATAGCCAAGCACTTTAAAAAAAACACGATGACCAACAGGAAACATCCAAAATTATTATCATTATGTATTATTATTATTATCTTAATTATTTAATTGGGTGTATTGCGTTCCATCTCTTCCCATTTATGAAATGTTTGTTATGCAGTAAATACTATTAAAATGCAGTAGGCTTCAATAATTATTATTGTCATACATTAGGCCTGTACATAGGCTAGTAATTGATCCACGAACCAAATTATAATGACGCTTGAATCAAATGGCTAAACCATGTTGAAACGTTTTAAAAAGGTTTTGTTAGGATAATTATCAATTTTCGGGGCAATATGCCTTAATCAAGGCTATTTGCATTCGTATTTTTAACTGTCAAGGGAGAGGAATTGAGGATTATTAAGCCTACCGGCAGAATCAGATAGTATAGAAACAAACAAAAACAACCTACATAAAATATTGCCTATAGCCCATATATTTTTTAAATAATATATTTTATAATAGCCTACACTTAGGCCTAAAGATACACCATAATAAAGTGATTGTAGGCCTACCTGTGGAGTAAGGCGTGGGCTGGTGGTCTCGCAGGGCGCCCAGGGTGCAGCTGGCCGTGCTGAGGGGGGTGCAGCCCGGGTTCGAGAACGGTCCGCTCCGGATCGGGTTGTACTGGAACGAGCTGGCCTGGCTGCACGAGCTGAAGTCCGCGTAGGCCGAGGCTTCCATGGCAGCCATGCATGAGTCGTACGAGTTCAGGTAGGAGTAATCCATCTTATACATGGATGGAGATCAGCAGCGGAGCCCGAGACTGGTGGAACCCAGCTAGCCTGCTGGAAGCGGGAATTCGGAGATGGGCGTTGTTGTTGGATTGTTATTCGCGTAACGAATATATTTTCATCTATAGTTTAGCCTATTTTTGGCATATAAAGCGTATAAAGCCGTGGAAAGTTTAACTGTCGAATAAAATCTCCAACTGATTTCAGTTTTCAGTCCCAAATGCATCTACAGCAGCGGCTTCCAGAGGCTCTTTCTCACTTTGTTGAGTGAAAAAAGAATCCAGATATTTCCCGTTTCTCGCTCAAACGTCACTGGCTTTTGGTGTCTTTTTCGCCAGTTTTCAATGCTCTCGGTTCTTCCCTTTCGTCTCCCTAGCTTGTCCTCTCTGACCGCCGTGCGCTCGCGCTCCGTTTGACAACGCGCGGTACAGCTCGCGCAGCGTTTATAATAAACTTGGCAGAGCGCGAGACAATAGCGAGGCGGTGGTCTTGTTTTCCATGACAATAGCTCGCGAGTCTATTGGGGGGCACTGCTAGAGCGCGCGGACACGGACAGCCCCCTCCCACAGCGCGCACCGCCCACGCGCTTTCGAAGATCACCGACGCGCAGGTACCGTCGCGAGTGCGTTTTATTCACGAATATAAGTGTCAGAATAAGAAGATTTGTTTTACATTTTTCAAAAATATTCTGTTGTGCAGACCAATAATACAGTGGTTTAAAATACAGAGGGAAAATTTAAGTCGCTGTAGGCTAAAAGACTACGTTCCTACGTAAAAGGCGGGATATGTTCCTCCACAATCGTTCCACATTGGGTCCAGGCGAAAAGCCGCCTCATTTCACCTCAGTTCAGCCGCGTGCGTGTTCATGAGGGGGGAACAACATCCAGAGATGATGGGGATTCCTGAGATTAAAAGCTCCGATTCGATTCCTATCAGATTGACCAAGATGCCACCCGAATGAGCGTCAATTTGACGTAGTGGGAGAATTGGCAACAAAAAAGCGCACCCGACAAGTGAGCAACCCCACGACAAGCCATAACCACCAACGCATTGACGCCTGATAAATTGGTTTAAGTTTATTGTTGGGTGTCACACAATGTGATAAGTCGTGTGCCGAGCGGGCCTCGTCTCGCGCCTAAAAACCAGCGCTCCTGTTTCCAAATCTTGGGCTAAACATTTCGTTAACATTGCAGCAGCTTCAAGGCTATACTCTTTCATGTCAGTTCATGAAATTAAAAGGCGTTTTGTTAGCGAAAAATTCACAACAAATAATGTAATCCTCGCAACAAAATTACGTTTTTTTTTCACCCGCACGCAGTTATTCAATTAAACCTGCAGCGTGGTAGTGCTGTGCGCGTATATGTGCGCGTAGAATGTACAATAACATAATGGGGCTTTGAAATGTGCGCTCTTATCTAACCAGCGGCTGCGTAATGATGCTCCTTGATAACATTAGCGCGCGCGTAAACACGCAAATACACACAGTATTGTGGCAATGATGCCTTACTATGAACAACTATTAATAGCGCTTGTTTGCTAAGTGGACCGGTATTAGCATATCGCATCAATTTATTTACTTTATTTACGATAAACATCAGAAGAAATAACCATATTTCCAGAGGTCCAGATAAACTCCAACTACAATTGAGTGTCCGTTATTGCCTTTAATTTGTATTAGGCCTATTGCCATAAGGTAAGGCCTGAATTATATCAATTATTTCCACAAAGGTTTGTGTGGACTGTAGCCTACTTTAACGTATGCTAAAAAAGACACTTAGCCAGTTTCCTTGATTTTTACACTGATATTTTCTATTACATTTCATACGGTTCTTAAATTTAACTCGAGAATATTTATTGGTCGATTAAATGGGCCGAATTGCTTTCTAAGAGTAGGCCTATTCCATAACCTACTCAATAGGCCTACACGTCTGTGATTTTTGAATGAAAACTCCCAGGCAATGCCGTCTGTTGTGTGACCAGCTCCCGTCTGGTGGGTTCAGAGGTGAGTTTACCAAGAAACTTAAACTGTTTCAGAGTTAAACTGCCCAGCCAGTTGCCTTTTTAAACCCCCCCCCCCCCCCCCCCCTAAAAAAAGAAGCTGCGACCCTATACTCTCCCTCCTTTCCAAGTGTTTCAACCTATAATCCCATCAAAGAGGGACCGTCTCTTCCAAGTCCCTAATCCGCCCTATGGCGCTCCAACGCAGGGGACTTCTGGGTTTAACTTTGGACTTTTAAATTCATGGGCGATTTAACGGAAACAGTAACGGGGATCTTTTACATTCATGACTGAGTCAACAGAGAGGGGGACAATGGTCAGGAGAGGCTCCACCGGGAGGGCCCATGCAGCCAACGGTTTGGAGTGGGGGGCTCATATGTCACCACACTCGTCACCAATGGGAAAACGTAAACAAGTCCAGATGTGTCACCTACTCGGTCGCTTTTAGTCCTATTCATAGCCTAAAGGCCTTCCGATGTGCATCTCGGAGGCTGTATTTGTTGTGTCGTTAGAAACGGTCCCATTTTGGCTATAGGCGTAGTTGGTCACTCGCTGAGCCAATGAATTGCTGCTTTTGCCTTGTAATCAGAAAATATCATATTTCAACGAAAACAAGGGCATGATCTGCAGAGAAGAAACCATAATTTAATTCCAACTCTCTAGGCCCCCCTTGTCCCTGTGACGGTAATTGTTTCCGATGGGGATCTTCGGTACACTCACTACTGTCTCTGTATAGGCTGCAACAAGACCCGCATCATGCTATAGGGTGCATCCTGATTGCTCCGCGGGAACAGGTAGGCTATAGGAGAAGTACGTAAAATAAATTACTGGATATGGGGGAAATTTGACGCAAAGATGGACGGAGACGACAAGGAAAGGGTGAAATCGATGGGAATCACTGAGGGACGGTTAAAGAATAGGACAGCAACGGCACTGCGGTGTAAAGAAAAGCCATGCGGGAGGCCCAAACGCTTTCTGTCCTGTGGCACGCAGTGGTGGTCTTAAAAGCAAGTGAAGCTGTCAATCAAAACAAGCAGGCCTTGCCGATCCATCACGCGATCACAATCCTCGGCTAACAGCCCGTCCTAATATGTTAAAAAAGCCGTTTCGCTGCCGCGAGATTGAGCCGTCTAATGACTAAAACTTGTCCAGGTTGTGTCGATGTTTGATTGTGAAATAAACCAGAAGGTTACCGTCACACGCACATATTGTAAACGCATACAAAACACATTAATCACGTATATTATTTAGACCTATACAGAGTAGCCTAACCTACATAAAGCAATTAGCCAAAATAGCGGCTGTTTATAACAAGGCTGATGTAGGGTTTTTGTAACAAAAAGGAGTAGGCCTAATGTTGCTAGGCCTGTTGTTTTGCTGATCCCCAATTTAAGGAGCTGAAATAATATTATAGGAACTTTACCGAAAGTTAAATTGCATAAAAATAAGCTATAATCATTTTGTTTTATAACACCAACAAAATAATATCAAACTGTAAAATATAAAAGGCCCCTTAAATAAATATTAATATTTATCAAATAAAATAATGGTTGTAGCCTAATAGACTGATACATAACTTATATGTATAGCCAATATTTATATAGGCCTACTGTATGTATATGTATAATGTGTAGCCTTTAAGAAAACGAATAACGAATAATTATAGAATGATTTTAATTTTCCTATGATAAATATATGAATTAGTAGATATTAAACTATTCTATTTATATGTAAACAAATAATTGTTATTGTTTTTTGAATAGTAGCCCACTTTTTGATTTCTTTTTAAAATCACATTATGAATTTGTCCACTATAGCCTATAGCCGATATGATTGCCTTTCATGTCATTTCGTTTGAGTCACCCAATAACATCTCAATCTTATAAAATGTAATAATAATCAATGAAACTATAAAGGCCTACTTTAAGGCCTATACATTCTAAACGTGCAGCCCATGGAACTGGAAATGTACGCCTACAACTTAAAGCACTAAACTGGTGGTAGCTTTCACATGAGGAATGACAGTTCGTTGAAGCCAGCCAGTCTGTAACACACAGACTGCTCTACCTGTGTCCCTGAAATGTGTCGTTTCATCACTTCTCCTAATGGATCTCCTTCCCTTGGAGGTTGGAGCGTGTATAAAATCAGAGCTTCTGCCGTTAACATTTCTAGCGGAACGGGGCTTGGCGGCTCGGAGTGTGCATTTTATTTATCCGGTGATGGATGAGAGACGGTGGGCACGAGACGGGGGTCCCGTCGGTGCACCGGTAGCCACATTTCAGGCCTGAATTACCTAAATGTACCGTGACGCCGAGCCTCGAGGCGACGGGTCACGTCTAACCAGGTTAGAGCCAGCGGCACGCGACAGCATCTGACTGGTGCACAATTGCCTACATTAAATCATTATTTAGCTAAAAATCCCCAAACGCCGGATAGAGTAGCTATATGTAGGCTACATAAATATGAGCTATTTTAAATTTATAGGCCACTGTAGGCCTATTCTATAAATAATAACGGACATTATTTCGGGTAGTCAATGTCAAATCCACAATGCGAATAAATAAAAGAAAAAGCGAGCGTCGTAAATATAGGCCACATGATGCCTTTTATGTATGTATTTATTATAATAATAATAATAATAATAATAATAATAATGTCGCCCATTCATTTGGCACCGGAAAGTTACACTCGATGCCGACCGCACGAAATAGGACAGCATTGATTTATATGAATTGCCATGCAAGCGTCAGTCCAACATTTTGGAATGACATAAACCGATACGCACGGGCATTGTTTTAATGCGGCGATTCATATGCGACGCGCGTCTCTCCAATGCACCATACCAGACCTATATTATCCTAATGGATAAAGGCATGTTACTTAAAAAAGAAGCGTTTTAGGATAAAAACCAGGTCCCAGGAGAACACACTATTGTGTGTGTGTGAGAGAGAGAGAGCGAGCAGAGTGCGCCACAGCTGGAGCAGCGAGGGATGGCCGCGCGCAGGAGAGCTTCTCCAAACACGCTAATTAGATCTCGAGCTCTGGCCCCGCGCTCTGAAAGCGGGCCCAGCGGCGGGGCGCGCGGAGCTGTGGAAAGTTAATTGAATTAAATCCACCCTAAACTAATTAGACTGCAATCTGCCACGCGAGCTGTCCCTGAGCAAGGTTCGAATTAGGCAGAATGGATTTGTTCCTTTTCTTTAAAAGAAAAGTAGGGCAGACTGGTGTTTTGGGGTCCTTTATTTGTCTTTTATGCTAATTTCCCCATGAAACCGTCACGTGACAGGCGCACGTAGCCGCAGGTTTGACTGGAGTTCCAGTCCAGACGCAAACGGGACCCCGACTTGCATCCCAACCCCGGTAGGATCAGGCCTGTTTCCACCCAAACAGTCTTCGAGCGTCGTAACTACTCACCAAAACACCACAAACCAGCAAACAGACCTCCATATTATTTTATTTTTATATTTGGGTGACACATACATACATACAGCCTATAGCCCTACAGGCTAAGATCCAGGTCTATAGTCGGGAATAAAAATGTAGCTATCGCCTACATGCAGGCCTAACCCACCGTCTCCGTAGACGGGTACAGAACTAGTTAATGGCGGTGTAATCGATTGCACTTGTGTCCTGCGGGACCGCCATGGAGAGGAGAGAGGGAAAGAGCGAGGCGGGGGAAGCAGATGAGAGGAAGGGAAGAGCTCAGATGAAAATCCCCCGTTAAGAGAAGGGACAGATATGATAATGGGAGAGAGTATCAGCCTTCCAGGCCGCTGAGTGCTCGTTCAGGGGCCAGGAACCTGACGTCATCGTTCAGCACCTCCTGTGTAGCATACCTGGTGAGCTCGAGTCTATAGTGGGCAAGACCACGTGACTAGCGAAGGTAGCCGAAAGCATACGTTCGCAAGTCACGTGGTTTTGGCCTCAGTAAATTTAGCGTGTTACTTCCGAGTTGTAATTGCACAAAGATTTAGGCTTCAGAGATGGTATAAAGTGATTATAAATAAGAGAGCGAAGACGTTGTTGTAGGCTACACCATAATTTGATCAGCGAGTGGGCCCAGTAGCTGTTGGGTTATTGTTTCATATATGAACTATATGAACATAAATGCCAACTTTAGGTTAACTGTTGGCTAAGCATCCATTGTGTGTCTGTTGTTTCTATCCCTATCAAAAACCCTCTTACTCTCCCTCCTTTTTTGTAATTTCTTCTCTCTCTCTCTTTCTCTCTCTCTCTCTCTCTCTCACATACCTTGAGCTGGTGGGTGTATATGAGAGCCAGAGAAGACAGGATAGGGTGATAGAGAAAACAGGACTGAGGAGAGAGCGTGAGAGGAAGACAGAGAGGGAGAGAGAGAGAGAGAAAATTGACAGTGTGAGATTGTAGCAGGAAGAGGCAGGAGAGGGAGACAGGCGTGTGTGGGTGGAGAGACATAATGAAGGAGTGGGAAAAGAGAGAGCGTTAGAGAGACACAGAGAGGTTGGAAGGATGAAGGGCTAGGTTTCTGTTTCTCCATAATCTAATCAGAGAAATGGCAGCAGTCAGAAATAGCCCGACGGACAGTCTAAGAGCCTCTTCTCCTAGTTTCCTCAGGGAGGGTGCGTGCCCGTGCCCGTGCACGCCTACACACACGCACGCACACACCCTATAGCCAATCTCGCCAAGGCCATATACAGTGCAGATGTGAGGTTATAAGAAACAGCAACAGCCTTGAGGTATTGGTGCAGATCAGTAGCTGTTTCAAAGGCCCACTTGATATTCTCGCTGTAACGCCACCCAAAGAACAGTGTTGTTTTAGTATATCGATCCAGTTTTAAGTCCACGCGTCAAACCAAATCTCTATCGAACTTTCACCATTACCCATAATTAAACACAATTAGATTTTTCTTACCAAATTAACTTAAGAATACATAGGCTACTAAGTAGAGACATCAATCGGCCTTGCAGACATGTTAGAAGTATGTTTTTTTCCCATGTTTTATTTATATAATGCCCAACTATCGCGTGCTCTCCTATTGAGGTAAGGAATTAAGGCAGAGATTCGAGGGCTTAACAGGAGTTCAGTATTGCTTCAAGTCCACCTAAAGTGTTGCCAATGAACTGTTACTCATAGATAAATAAGTTATTAGATAAATAAGTTATAACAATGTATACCCAAATAAAGCATAAACTAATGTATCATACATTCCGTCAAGAGGGGTCTAGCTGCAGACTTCCACTGTGGAGTTGCTCCCGGTGCAGGCTCCATGGCAGGACACCTCCACTCCAGGCCGGTCAGGACAGGAAACAACTTTTATTTTAAACCCCGCCAAAGGTTGCCACCCCGCCAAATGCAATATTCTTGCGTGTTTGTCGTTCAAATTACTGCCGCTATCAATATATAAATATCAATAACGCAAATTACTGAATGTTACACATGTGGATAGGCTACTGTAGTTACATACGCCGATGCTAGTTTGCATCCTGGGACAATGCCTCTTTCTAGCCGAGGCCACATCGCACCTGCCTGTGTAGAAGACAGTGAACCAGGATGGGCCTTTAGTGTTGTGGGGGGTCCATGTGTCTTTTAGGTGCATGCTAATCCCTCCCTCCATGCAGACACATGCCTGCGGTGCCTGTGTGTGTGTGTGTGTGTGTGTGTGTGTGTCTTCTACATTTGTATGGAATTTCCCCCACTGGTTTGTTGAAGTCACTGCGACACACACTCTCACACCCCCCCACCACACACACACACACACACACACGGACATTCCTCAGTCATGTTGTGACACCAGTTAGACACACGTTATTGTTGTAGAATTCCCACCCAGACACTGGCATTCCCACTCCTCAATCGACACACAACACACAATCCATCCCTCTGCCCGTCCGTCCATCCGTCTGTCCGTCCATCCATCAGGTGTGTCAGTGCAACACAAACAGAACAAAGGCGGCAGGAATTTCCTTTCAGCTGTGGTGGCTTTATTGACACTGGACGTCTTGCTACAGGAATGAGTGACAAACACTGTCCTATCAAGTCTACCGGCTTGTCAGCATGCGTTCAGGCGCTTCACATCGGACATTGATGAAACAAGCTTTTGGATATTATGCTTTTAATCGTCTCCACATTCTTCTCGTTGTCATGCGTGTTTGCCCGCAAAGAAACGCGGTATGGTGCCCGGATGAGTCAACAAACGCAATTCACAAGGCAGTTATATTACCCATAGGTCAACATAGGGAACCGATATTTTTTAGAATGAAATGAATAAGTAGTTTGTGTCAATAATATTAATAATTTATATTCACAAAGACAAATTTATAGTAAAGGAGAATACCATTTCTTAAACATTGATTTGTATGTACATTATAAATGTTTACAATTACGATATCAAATGTAACGGCAATGTAATCACACAGTAGGAAATATTCATTGTCATCGGGTATATTTAGGGTGTTCCAGTAATAAAATAATACCTAATAAAGCTATCCCAATAAATAATATCCATCAAAACAATGTTATCACTCATGGCTAGCTGTAGGCCTATTGCTTTGTTTCAAAGAGTTGTTAACTGGCTAAGCGAACAAGCCCCATTGCTCCTTAACAGATCTAAATATAGATATAATATACATAATCATTCACTCACCGGCCACTTTATTAGGTACACCTAGCAAAACTAATGCAGTGCAATTCAACAGTCCTGCAATAAATCCCCCATCATGACTGTTATAATGTTCGGTTTATGTTGAAACCCAATTACAATGCTTACAGGTAGGCCAACCCTGGGGCTCGAACCCATGACCACTAGACTATCCTGCCCCCTTTAAACCCTTTGAGAGAGGTGGCGATTCATATGTATGATCATTTTGGGGGAGGTAGTTTGTGGTGCTGTTAAACTGTATTGAATTAAACACATTAAACACACATATAATTTAGCCTAGCCTCACTGACTAAAATTAGGAGGCCAAAATAATAGAAACACGTGTCAATACAACGCAATACAATTCAACAGCACCACAAACTACATCCTCCAAAATAATAATACAGTTGAATCGCCACCTCTCTTACAAAGGGTTTCAACATAAACCGAACATTATAACAATCATGAAGGGAGATTCATTGCAGGACTGGTGTATTAGACTGCATTAGTTTCACTAGGTGTATCTAATGAAGTGGCCGGTGAGTGTACAACACCTTAACAAACTTAACATTGTAGGGCTCTCTAAGAGGTTTGGGTATGTTTTACCAAATGGGAGGCTTTTTATTTTATGTATACGACCTCCAAAAAAAAAAAAAAATCACATTAAACTACAGAATGTGCCTCAACAAACACAAAACTGTTTTTTTAATCTCCTAAATCAAAAACCATCATAATTTAACGATAAAAAGTAAATAAACGTTAAAAAGTAAATAAACAGTATATTCATCTACTATTGACAAATGTTAAGTGTCTAATAAATGACAGAAAATGTATAAAAAATGTAATAAAATAAGCAAGCCTCTCCACTCACACAGTGGCCTGAGGTAAAGTGGCTTGGCCAGCTTGATTGACATCCCTCTGACTCCTGTGTCAGTTTAGTTGCACCTGTTAGGGAGGGACTACAATTACTGAATGCTTCTTTGTGATTGGTTCTTTTGACTATCAGCATAGCTCCGCCCATATTGTATCTAAGAAGAGGTCTATTCTGACAGAATAACTCAAAAACCCTGTACAGAGGCTTAAAAAGACAATTTTCTAGAATGTGATGCGGTTCCCAGTAACAGCTCTGTCCTGACTGAGTGGTATATTACACCCACACCATCCCAACACATCCAGTAAACAAACATGTTGATATCAGGTGCGAACAGTGAGAACTTTAGCACTTTAGCACACAACAAAGCTCTATAAAGACATGGGTCAACCCACCAAGGTGTTGGCAGGAATAGCTTGTGTACTTTGGCCTGCTCTAATTGGTCAATCGGTCCACATTCTAACAATATAACTTCAGAGTGTACATTGTGTGTGTGTGTACTACATACCTAGCATGTTTGTAATTCATGTTTACACTGTTTACACTGAAAGAGAGCAGTGTTGAGAAGAGATACAAGCCAACCCACTGCTTTAGATAGCGCCCATGTCTGACAATGAAGACCATTTAAATAATATCAGCGTTTGTGTGTCTAGTGTAGTGTCCTATCTTTCTCCACGACACTGTGTGTGTGTGTGTGTGTGTGTGTGTGTGTGTGTGTGGGGGGGGGGGGTATGGGGCAGCGCGCTAGTGCTCGGGGCTGAGTGGAGGACGGATGTCCAGGGTCCGAGTCGAGCTGTCCTCCCCCACCACCTGGAGTCGCAGACTGGGCGCGCTCCGTGCCTCCTGGCCCCCCTCCTGGACAGATAGGAGCAGGGTGCAGCCCTTGGGCAGGAGCTCCTGCTCGTAGGCCGCGGCTAATTGGTTGACCACCCGCCGCTCAACCTGAGCAGGCAAACTCAGCACAGTTACTTCTCTGTGTGTGTGTATACTGTTTACAGAATGTTATAGGATTTACAAGACACAGAGCAGCGGTTCTCAAAGTGGGGGTGTGGACCCACGGTGTGTGTCTATATTTGTGTGTTTACCTCGTGTTTGATGGAGCGCGCGCCGTAGTGCATGTTGTAGCCGCAAGCCAGCAGGTCGAGAACGGGACGGTCCCACTGTAGTGTGATGTCATGTCGCAGTTTAGCCTGACGGTGTGTGGGTGGGGATGGGGGGGAAGAGAGAGAGAGAGAGAGAGAGAGAGAGAGAGAGAGAGAGAGAGAGAGAGAGAGAGAGAGAG
>JAOEHI010000005.1:3748648-3767997 GCA_025447815.1 Percopsis transmontana
TGTGTGTGTGTGTGTGTGTGTGTGTGTGTGTGTGTGTGTGTGTGTGTGTGTGTGTGTTTGTGTGTGTGTGTGTGAGGAAGAGTGAGAGAGTGTTTTCCTTAACTCGGTGAAGGTCTTATTTGCAGGCATTCCTCTGGGCAACGTTGTGCCAATATGTTTCTCACTGAGTTGGCTTGTTTAATTAAGGTCAAGAAATCAACTCCAATAACATCAAATGAAATAATTGACATACGGAATCAACTCAGCTCTCTCTCTCTCTCTCTCTCTTTCTCTCTCTCTCTCTCTCTCTCTGTTTCTTTCCTTGTGTCCATTAGTTGTTCTGTGTTCCTGCTGGATCGGCTTAGTCATGAGTTGGTGGCCAAGGTGTTCGATGGGGGCTTGGTCGACGAGGAGGTAAAACATGCACACGCACGCACGCACGCACACACACATGCGCGCACACACACATACAATAATGTCTTCGTCCCTGTGTGCGTATGTGCGTCTGGTTGGCGTGCGTGTGAGCGCAGAAGGAGTTCCGTATCCCAGCAGACCAGGGGATCGCCGGCCACGTGGCGACCACAGGTCAGATCCTCAACATCAAAGACGCCTATTCCCACCCGCTCTTCTACCGCGGCGTGGACGACAGCACCGGCTTCAAGACCCGCAACATCCTCTGTTTCCCCATCAAGGACGAGAATAACGGTAGGCTGTCAGCTGTCAGAGTCTGACACACACACACAGACGGTCAACACACCACCTGCATGATGTGCTGATGTGCCCCTGACCACCCACGCAGGTGTTTTCAGTTACTCTGCCCGATTAGACCTCTTCTCCGGCTGCCATCGGGCAAAGCTATGCTGCTACTCGGGAGAACCAATCACAAAGAAGTTGTCAGTAGTCCCTCCCTAACAGGTGCAGCAAAACTGACACAGGAGATTCGGGGAGATGTCAATCAAGTGGCGTTTGTGTATGCCCACACAGTCCCGAGAAGAGGTCTAATCAGCCACAAAAAAATTTAATGTTTTATTGCAAAAAGAACCCTTCATGTTAGACAGATATAACCCTGTCAGGGTACATCATAAATAAAAACCTTGTAAAATGTATACAGTATATGAACATACAATGTTAGCGTAGGTTTTCTTACGCGACTCTATCCTAACATACTGTCGCAGCATTTTTGCACAACCAGGAGGTTTTATTGGACTGGCTGCACTTCCAAATTTCTCATTCCACCGCTCAGTATGTGGTCCTTCTCGCTTTACCTTACCTTCAACCCCCCCTTTGTCCATCATGGTCCTCGCATCTCTCCATTTCCCTCCTGTTGTCATCCCCCTCTCTCTCTCCTTTTCTTTACTCCTTCACGTCTCTGTATTTCTCTCTTCCTCTCACATCCCTTCCCGCTCCTATTGTACTACTCAATCTTTCTCCGCCCCACCTCTCTCTTTTCTCTCCCTCCATCTCTCTCCCAGAGGTGATCGGGGTGGCTGAGCTCGTCAATAAAACCAATGGGCCGTGGTTTAACCGCTTTGATGAGGACCTGGCCACGGCGTTTTCCATCTACTGTGGCATCAGCATCGCCCACGTGAGTTCCCCCCCGACGCGCACTCGAAACGCACATAAAGAACAAACATGAAGTATTTTTCATTTAGCCTAGAGATGAGGCCACACTCCTCCACTCTATAGATGGAAAACTACTTCAGCTGAATCTAGCGTAGGCTACACTACACTGCATGTAAATGGCTCAAAAATAGTCTCACTTTCAGTGTCTAACCTATAACTAAACCCCTGTGATCAAATGTTCTATCTTATTGAAAACAACATAAAATATGTTTGCCTTCATTCAGCTTTATTCAAAAGCTCATTCAGCTTTATTCAAATGTGGCAAATTCCTTTACCTAAATCAACACATTTCCCAAAAACATAATTCTGGATTGATGCATTTTTATTTACAGTAGTAATAGTGTCATTTTATATACATTACATTACAGCCTTTGCATTATATTGTAACAACTGAACTTCTTGGGTTTTATTGTTTTATAATGATTTAACTTTTTCTACGCGTCTTCCTCTTCAATTAGTTTCTGAAGTAGTGTCTCTCAAAGTTGCACAGCTAATGTTGTTCCAGTGGTTACTACATGGATTGCATGCAGACCAGTAAACACTACATTAATAACTGATTAAACTCCATTTGTGCTCCCTCAGTCTGTCTGAAAGTCAGCGATTCCTTTCACCTCCATGCTGGGACCTTACTGCGACTGCTAATTGAAACTGACACAGTCATTGTAATTGCATTGATTTCTTTTGACTTGATCTGCAAAACGGCCTCTCTCTCACTCCAGGCAGTCAAAAGCAAAATCAATGGAGATTATGTTTGTGTTTTGTTTCCAACGCTTTTAATCTGGGATGAAAGTTTTCGCAAGGACCTGGAATTGAGCCTTCAAGAAGGACAATGTCGTAATTTGTGGTTATGTCCCACTAAAGAGCACAAAAATAGCAAGTGCTCTGGGGTGTAATTGCATCAGTTCTCCTAATATAAGACAATTCCATATTCACAGAAACAGAAATTCACCTTTGCAGGGCCACAAAAATAATAAAAATTCCGCTCATCTCATTAATCAATAAAACATGAGTGAATATATTGTTTATGAAATATAATGTTTCTCTATGATGATATGACATGAATTAACAAAACACTGTTTAGGTTTTAAGATAATTTAATTCATACCTTGCATTAATACTACCTCCTGTGTACAGTAAGTGTATGATAATAATACAAATACACTGTACACATAAAGTAGGCTATAAAAGCAATAGTATAGAAAGCCAAAGTGGAACTGCGTATTTCACAGGGGTATATTTGTGACTGTAGCAAGTTTGTGTTTTTTAGTCTCTTCTCTACAAGAAAGTCCACGAAGCTCAGTTCCGATCCCACCTGGCCAATGAAATGATGATGTACCACATGAAGGTACAATCACAAGCACACACGCTCATGATTATTAGTGTGTGGTTTGTGATTACGGCGTGTTAACGGGGCTGCGGCTGTCGCAGGTGTCAGAAGAGGAGGTCTCCAAGCTGCTGGTGACGGGGGTCGAACCGGTTAAGGAGATCCACCCCTGCTTTGCAGAGTTCACGTACACACCTCGTTCCTTATCAGATGACACCACTCCCATGGTAAGACAGGGTGGGGGGGGAGGCATTATGTTCTACTCTATCTGGCATGCAGAGCCAAATGCTACTTAATATTACCCGTGAAACATCCAAACTAGAGCCAATGAACATGAACAAAACCTTACATTTATTGTCTAGATGACATCGCTCAATTTCTTTCTCCCAGTAATGAAGAATCCTTTCTAAAAATAAATACTGGGTCTGGACAGGATTTGTCCTCAGTCGGATAGTCTAGTGTCCGGGGCAGGATAGTTTAGTGGTCTGGGTGTTTGACTCCCAGGAGGAATGGCATGGGTTCGAGCCCCGGAGTTGACCTACCTGTAAGCATCCTTGAGCAAGATGCCTAACCCCTACCTGCACCAAGTAATACTTGTTATTGTACTCATTGTATGTCGCTTTGGATAAAAGCGTCTGCTAAATAACGTAATTGTAAATCATCTATCACCAAATATCATGGCAATCAGCCTAGAACTTTCTGAAATAAATGGAGATGTAGCTGCAAATAAAAAACAGTCAACAAATGTGTTCACATTAATAGCATTAACTGTTTAGTGAACGCAGCCAGACATAAGGACAAAAGGCTACCCGAGGGAAGAGGGCGCACAGAGAGAGAGACGCTGCAATTTTTAAGTGTGTTTTAACACAGTTGTGTGTGTGTGTGTCTGCAGGGTATTCTCAGCATGTTTGAAGACATGGGGTTTATAAACACATACAAGATTGACCTGCACACTCTCGCCAGGTATGACAGCTCTGTGTGTGCGCATGCGTGTGTGGTTGGTTGTGCATCTCTTTATTATTGACACTATATGACACATTGGACAGTATGGATTTTTATTTTTATCCCAGACCATACAACAAGTAACATGCAGCAGTGCGGTTGATAGTTTAGGGGCAAATGATAACCTCACTGTTGTCTCGGTAACAGGTTCTGTCTGATGGTTAAAAAAGGCTACAGAGACCCTCCGTATCACAACTGGATGCACGCCTTCTCCGTATCGCACTTCTGCTACCTGCTCTACAAGAACCTAGGGCTGTCCAACTACCTCGAGTGAGTACACATACGCACGGCCCGTTTCCAGTTCAGCGCTGCGCCAGACTTCATTCTGTATCGCTCTTGCTGGATGTCGCTACGTTGTCCCCTTCTGTCTTCAACCATTCTCTCTGTACTTCTCCAGAGATATAGAGATTTTTGCCCTCTTTGTCTCCTGCATGTGTCACGATCTGGACCATCGGGGCACCAACAACTCCTTTCAGGTCGCCTCGGTAAGGACATGTATCTAGTAGGCGTGGACTGAATGTTTCTGTACTGTTGGTGTGATGCTGTCGTGTACAGTGGCTCAAAGCTGGGATGTTTCAAATGTGCGGCACTCTCCGCAAAGCAAGCACATGACCCACCACCGGTGTTAGGGTCGTTACTCAAAAAATGTATTACACATTACTCATTACTTTAAAAAATGTAATGCATTACCATACTTATTTACTCCCTGTAGAAGATAACTGGTTACTCGTTACTTTTGGGTTACTCCGCAGTTGGGTAACTCCAGTTAACAATATAATGTTCAACCTTACATATGCCTACATATCAGCACAATTTCCAATCCTAATAAGGAGGACATACACAACAGCTTTCTACAAAATTATAACTACATAATTGTTTGATTAGGAACTGTAATGTGACTACTGAATATAAGAACAGTAATGCGTTAAATTACTGCGTTACAGACAAATGTAATGTGATTATTGTAATGCGCTACCCCCAACACTGCCCGCTACGCCCCAACACATACACAGGTAGTGTATTTTGTGTGATACAACCTTGAGTGTGATGTTGCTATTATATAACAGTTCAGGTCCCGGTGTTGCTGTCGTGAAATATCAGCACTCATTGAATGCCCTGTTGTCCAATCAAATTACTCGACTGGACCTAACCATTGTATAAGATAGAAAGCTCTATCCTTTATAGAATTTAAGTTATATCATATAACACACACACGTATAAAAGAATTAAAACAATACTTTAAAAACATCAATATTCAAGCATACAGTAGCATACAGTTAACATTGTATAGTTCAGTGTATAAGAATGTGTTCGCCAACACACCTGTTTGTTTTGTCTCCCAGCAATCTGTGCTGGCTGCTCTCTACAGCTCAGAGGGATCTGTGATGGAGGTAAGTCCTCATCCATTTACATTATATCACACTGCTGCAGGCATGTAGGAAGTTCACGTTTTGACCGACCATTTCAGCTGTGTTTCAGCAATTGCTGATGTGTGATCAGGAGATTTGACTTTAAATGCTATATATTAAAGCTATATTATGCTATATTACCACCTAGTGGCCTTACATTGCCCTTTAATTACTGTAGGATATGCTGTGTGGGATACAGTCATTTATACCATTGATTCATGTTTTATTAATTCCTACATTGTTCTGTGACTTTCTGTCTTTCCTAACAGAGACACCACTTTGCCCAGGCCATTGCCATTCTAAACACGCAGGGCTGCAACATCTTTGAGAAATTCTCTCGGAAGGTCATTTGAGACATTGAATATCCTCACAGTAGCACTTCCATGCTCTCCCCACAATAGCTAGTGATATTTGTTATATTGCAGGGGCGGTATGTGGTCAGGGCGTTCGACTCCCAGCCGGAAGGTCATGGGTTCGAGCCCTGGAGTTGACCTACCTGAGCAAGAGCATCCTTGAGCAAGAAGCCCAGCTGCTACCTGCTCCTTAATACTTAATGTTTTTAATTCCTGCATGTTGCTTTCAGGACTACCAACGCATGCTGGATTTGATGAGAGATATTATTCTGGCTACAGACCTAGCTCACCATCTACGCATCTTCAAGGACCTTCAGAAGATAGCCGATGGTAAGTAACATTAATATAATCAGCGTTATGCATAAAGGGGTTGAGAAATCATTTTTATCTTCTTTCAGCCCTGATATGTGCAAACACATGGCACCCAGTTGAATTGTAAATTGTTAAACGTGTGCCCACAATTAGATTTCACAGAAATATAGAAAAATTACACTTCTCAGAACTGTGTGGGCGTATCCAGGCTCTGCATGATTGAAGTCTCCCTCGCTTTGGAGCGGAGAGTTTCGTTGAAACTATTACCTTCTTTGTGATTGGTCCTTTTGGTTTTGGATTGGATTGTTTTTTTTTTTTACAAAAAGAGCTGCCTTTGATTGAAAGCCTGTTATTGGTGTGCAAATCGGATGGCGATAAAAAGGCTCATTATTGACCTCCTGTCAGGTTGAAGCCAGGCGGTCCTATGCTGGAATTGCTGTTGCAGTTTGTGATGTCAGCAACCACACTATAAACACATAAATCAATCATGAAGAAGGTGTCGGACGCCCAGAGACCTGTCTATCCTTAACAGGCCCCCTTAAAGGCCCATTACAAATCGTGTGCTTAATTGGCTGTAACCTCTGCTAGCTGCAATTTTGCAATGCCAGAATGCAATCAATGTTATCCAAGTGTGTAGAATATAATCAATTTTGAGTTGTTAGGGGCTTTCGAGGACATTATTGACCTCATAATGAGTTGGCAACTGCTCTACGAAGTGCAGCGGGCCAGCCTGGGACACAATCAATGACTGTATTATAGGAACAGCAGTGTAGAAAAACAGTATGTAGAATTTAATGAATTTTGATTATGTTGTATTATCCACAAAATATGTCGTGTAAGCAAATATAGAGCTGCTATTGAGAAATTAAAATGGATTGGAATAATCAAAATAAATGATATCCAAAGACTGATTTATAATAATGTGAAGTCAATGGGTTTTATTATATACTGAGTGTGTGTGTTTTGTGCGTTTTAGAGGGCTATAACCGACGGAATCCAACCCACCGTTCGCTGCTGTTGTGCCTACTGATGACATCATGTGACTTGTCAGATCAAACCAAAGGCTGGAAGACCACACGCAAGATCGCTGTCAGTTCCTAGTCCAACTACAAAGTCTACACAAGTTATTTTAAAACCTTTTGAGCCACAACCCCGACCTGAAAAGTGCTTCAAAGTTTTTGACCCCCCGTACACACAAATGCATTTGTGTATAAAGTTAATATAACTAGATTAACAATAATTTAAAATGATGTTCATCAAACTCTCTCTGTACCAATGTTGTGCATTTTGTGTTGGAGAGAAAAGTTATTCTATTCCTAATACTCAAAAGCTCCATATTTTGCTAAATTAATTCTGAATCCCCAACCTATCAACCTCTCAAGAGTTCCGTGTCCTCATTTATTGAATTGCAACATACTGTATAGCATTATTATTATTATTATTATATAGTACATCTAATATTATTTAGATGTACTATACTCAATGGTCATTAACAGATCATTTCAAACCATACGGAAAGAAAATATATTTATAATATATTGGAAATAGACATTTTGTTACATTTTCTGTGTTGGGGTAATGTTGTTGCTATGTTGCCAGGGAAATGTCTAGCTGTGATAAAATAAAACACCTCCCTCTTTGTGTTGACAGGAGCTGATTTATAAGGAGTTCTTCTCTCAAGGGGATTTGGTATGTATCTGTGGCTAATCCCTCACAATCGATGAATTTAACTGGTAATGTTTATGGTATACTGTAGGTGTCTTTGAGGTGTTCCCTCTACTGTGTGTCATGTATTATGTGTCTGTGTGTGTGTGTGTGTGTAGGAAAAAGCCATGGGAAACAGGCCCAGTGAGATGATGGATAGAGAGAAGGCCTACATCCCAGAACTGCAGATTAGCTTCATGGAACACATTGCTATGCCTATTTACAAGTGAGTACAACCACCCACAGCGTTGAACCATTTCAGTGCATCTGAATCCGATTTATATTTCAAGTGCATTTACACATGCAAGTAATCTGACCTGGTGAGGTATAATTAAGCAATAGCACACTTGAGTTAAGGTTTTTTTTAAGGGGAACCACACCCCTTCACTGTGACATAATAATTTATTATTATATTATTATTATTATATTATCATTGTTATTATGTATTGCTTTTATAAAACGGTTACCCAGTATGGCAAAAAGAAAGTAATATACAAATTTGTGTTTTATTTTATCAATAGACATTCTTTTATGAATACAATAAGTAGACCCACCTGGCTGCCTGCACATAGTGCATGGCGGTTGCTATGCAACATACATCACAGGCTAGCATTTTAGTTACCGTTTATTGTCCATCGTCAGTAGATTGACTTCAGTAAGTGCTTGTACTAGGCTTGCATTTTGCGTCCAAGACTTTTTGAATTGTGGAGGCAGTGGTTTGTGTAACTGCCGTGTTCCTGCTGTTGCCAGTTGATTGACGCCCATTGGCTCTTGTGTATCTGTAACACACCAAATGCATTTTTACATGATGTCCTAATCTAGCGATAACCTAAAACTTTATGCGTTATTTTACTTACCAAACATTGTCAACAGTGAGGTTGAAGTTTACATTTGAAGTGTCCCTTTCCATTACGTTTGGAGTTTCCAGCTAGCCAGTATGCTAACGTTACTTTCTAACAGTATTTTGAGTGATACGGATCTGTGCTTAGGAATTCGATGTCATGGCCGACATCACACGCTCATTATACCACTTCTATGAACCAATAAGATCACTTTATTTGAGCTACCCGTTTTATAATTTAGATCGACACACAGTACCAGAATTCAGGGCAACTTTTAATTCTCACATCAATAGCTTGTAAGGCGCTAAATCAGGAAGCCTGTCTGTACGGTTGTTACGCTAACGCCCCGCCCCTTTTCCTCTCACATCCCGCCCTGTCAGGCTGCTGTCAGAGCTGTTTCCCGGAGCGACCGAGCTCTACGAGAGAGTGGCGGCCAATCGAGAACAGTGGACCAAAGTGTCCCACAAGTTCACCATCCGAGGGTTGCCTAGCAACAACAGCCTAGACTTCCTGGACCAGGAGTACGAGCTGCTGCAGTCCCAGGGCGCTTTTGGGAGCGATGACCACTGCCTCAACGGTTGCCTTGACGATGGGGACGGAGGGAGGGGTCAGTGACGGGGAGGGTTCCCCCTAATGTTTTCCCTGCCCCCATGTGAGGTTGAGGATACCTTTTTATTCACGAGGCGAGAGGGAGGGATCCCTCTGAATGCTGTCAATCACCTAGATGCTTAGCAGGCCATGCCATGGACGATACACGGACGATTCTGAGAGATGAAACCCAACCAGCCATCGGCGGGGCTTGATTCACGTGAACCGATTCAGCAAAGACAAACTCCTGATTAGATGCTACATGTTGCTCTCTCCAGTTCAGGAACGCAGGAGGCAGTGACTTTGTCACTGGGAAATTAACATTATTTTTGAATTAAATCATAAAATGCTGATTTGGATTGTGAAAACATGCTCACATTCATACACAGATGCACACACTCATCCATACACACATGCACGCGCACACACACACAAACACACAAACTGGCCCGGAATAAAGCCTTTCATGAGTATGAGAGGACATGTGACAGCAACATACATGGCTAATTCAATTTTGTAAAATGTTCCATTCTATTGATTCTATTGATGTCCAACAGTCCAACTTTATACATCCTCGCCCAGCCCAAACAATCAGTTGTTATAGTTCTTCAAACTTGGCTCATGCATTCTGCATGTAGACCAGCCGTATCTCTGGATTAATGTTAATTTTCAGAAATGGATTACAGAAATGTGCTGCGTGTGTGTGTGTGTGTGTGTGTGTGTGTGTGTGTGTGTGTGTGCGTGCTTTGAGGGGTTGGGGGGGATTAGGGGACAATCTGACAATCAGTGAATAATGTGTATGTCACCCAACCCTAGCTTCGCTCCGTGCATAAAGCTACTGTATCGATTTAAACACACACACACACACACAAGTACACACATGTATTATGCATGTGCACTACAGACAAAGGCCTCTCTCTCACGGAGTAAAACCTTCCTTCAGCTGCCCGCCACTCTTCCATTCCTTCTTGCCCTCTCTCTCTGTTTGCCTTCCTCTTATTTGTTAGACCTTCATGGCTTCCCCTGGACAACCACTTCAGACCAAGAGCAACTGAAGCCCTTTAAAAGATCCATCTCATCCGTGTGTAAACGTGCCAGACATCACCGCGTGTGTCATATGGATCTGCCTTATTGCGTATATTTGCTGCCTTTATAGAGCTTTTAATATATGAACCTTGAAATAAAGTCTGTTTAGTATTTATGTTGTATATTTGTTATAGACATATAGTTTAATTATGTGTTGTTTTCCTGAATGATCACAATTTTGAGAAAATGGATACCTGTGAAATACCTGTGTAAAGAGACCTCAGAAGTCATTATTCATGCCGCACAATGCTGTAAAGAATATACAGTATATATACAGTACTGTATACATACAACGCTCATTGTTTTTCCCAGTACATCTGTAAACTGTTAATAATGCAGGGAGTGAGGTTGCACCAATACTGCACTCAATGACAGGTTAGGTTATTTAGCAGACACTTTTATCCAATGCAAGTTACAGTGAGTAAAGTTACATGTATCAAGGGTAGGGAGGGCATGTCGGAGACCGAACCCAGGACCCTTTGGCTAGGAGTTAGGAATATGAGGAAATATATTCTTTATGTCAGACGGCCCAATGTGAGCCATTGATTTTTATAATACTATACACCATAGTAGACTCAACCCTATGCTTTCAGGATCAGAAGAGTTCAATGGATATGAGCCTAATATTAAATGAGAAGAGATGCCCTCATGGGAGACTTGTATAATGACTACTGCCACGTGAACTGTGTATGGAGGAGATGGAAGTTGGGGATGGGGATGGATGTGTGGTTGTGTATGGGTATATAGAAAGATAGAGAGAGAGAGAAAATATGAGTTTGGTCATGGGCAAGTATGCTCTAGTCCCTAGACAGACAAGGTAAACCCAATGCTCAGGGGTTCTGCTAGAAAGCCATAATTTATTACCCTGAGCTTAGCATCTTACAGATGTATTAAAATTGGCCCAACTATATGCTGGATAGTGTAGGGCCAAACATAAGACCATAATAGTTCACAAAAGAGATTATTATATGGCCTGGGCCACACATATATATAAAAATACTTTTTATAGATTAATTTCTGTTTCTGTTGTTCCACAGAACAGGCTAAAGGGCAAGCAAGTATTTATAGAAGATTCTCTTTCTCTCTCTCCCTCCCTCCCTCTCTTTCTCTCTCTGTCTCTCCCCCCTTTCTCTTTCTCTCAGCTACTGTATAACCCCTAGTTCCCCATTTTCTTCCACCATGCTATTTCACACCTGCCTTTTTCATGTGCAATATGCCAGTGTGATGATTGCGCAAGGAATCCTGTGTTAATACCTTTGCCTGTCATTGTTCAATTACAACTTAAGGTCCTGAGGTCCTAGAAGCATTGAAGTGCTAAATGTTATTGGTTTCAGTGACAGCGGACCAAGATTATTTTAGTGCTAAAGTTATTTGGAGAATATGGGCCGTGGATAGATTTCCATACTGGGTTTGATTATGTCTGTCGGTTGTTTTAGATTTTTTTTCCAGGGCTTTATGCTCCATTTAATTTAATTCTATGTTCTGGCCAAGCGTAAAGAAAATAACAGTTTTTATTTTAAACAATGTATTATTATTATTATTATTATTATTATTATTATTATTAATTATTATGTGCAAGGTCATTGTTAACTATAGCGAGTCCAGATGGGTTAGGAACAGAATTATGTTGAAGGCTAGGTTTATATTAAACTTTATACTTAAATCTATAGGAGCAGTTAATTCACTGCCGATTGTCCGGAAAGCAACCCAGTAAACACAGTAAAACTCTGACCATCACAGAATGGCAGGACTGTAACCTGTGATGTAATGTCATTGTGAAGATCAGCTGTGACAAAATTGTTTAAAGTGGCAACTATATAAATGCTGTAAATATCAAAGTTTTACTTTTCAGAGTGTTACTTGATTGTCTCTGTCAATATTACAACGTGTATCTCAATTCTATAATGTATTTGAAGTGGTGGCATTTAAACACATCCCGTTCTCTTTTTTCATTCCGTTTTTGAAGAAAAGACTTTGGGACTGTGTAGACACGGGAAACATGATGTGTATTTACTGTATACATATGACATTATAGCAGAAATATAAACCAAAATGAAAACAGAAATGTATAAATGATGGTTCTCCTGAGGAATAAAACTCATTATTTGTTAATCAGTGGTTCTTATTGTGTTGTGAGCCGTAATAGTGCCATTCTTTCACCGATATATGATTAACAGGGACAATAAAGATAGAAAACATAAAATCACGTTTTCTTATAAATAAATCTGGTATTAGGCCAGTGCATATGATGATGTCCTTAGATTTTCACTTTAATGTAGCCTATATTTTCGCCTCTGTTGGGCCGTTCTGTTTTGAGACTATAAACTCATGTGTAGGGCCATAAATAAGCTTCCCTTGTGTAGTTCATACCACTGCAATGCTTCAGTTCCCATGGGTCATATAGGCTTACGAAACTGTAAGAAACAGAATGAAACAATACAATTTCTGTACAAATATCTCTATATTATATAGATATTTCTATATGTAATATTATAAATAAACACTGTAGGCTTATATGTGTATGACCAAAATAATTCTCCTAGACACCAACTTTTAATAGCCTAGACTACACCCCTAGTTTTTAACTCTCCCAACACCCTGGTATCTTTTCATTTTTTAATTGATTCTTACCTAAAATATCAATTAATTGATTAAGATACAAAATATTATTCTCGCGTGAGTTGAAGTGCGTGAGCTATGCGCAGTGAGAACTGCAGGTAGTCCGCCATTGCTGTGGGAAGAGCTATCGGTACTGGCATTTGGCTGTCAACAATAAACTTGGTTTGCGGGGACCCGGAGCTACGAGGAAGGTCGAGTGAAAGCTCGTCGGCTGTTCCATTATCAGTAGACGTCCCTGTCCCCTTTTGGAAAACACTTTCATGTAAATACGGAGCGCACAGACGAAATAACCATGTCCAATCTCAGCAAAGGCGGCACGAAGAAGGACACCAAGATGAGGATACGGGCCTTTCCTGTAAGTCCACGCCGCGATAGGTGCTCCGTCCAGCAGACAGGCGGGGACGTGAGCACCGGGGTCGGGGCTACATGCTAGCAAGCTCAGTGCGAGATATGGCCTTCCCTTGCCTATTGGTAAACAAACTGCAGGC
This sequence comes from Percopsis transmontana, assembly GCA_025447815.1. Taxonomy (NCBI): domain Eukaryota; kingdom Metazoa; phylum Chordata; class Actinopteri; order Percopsiformes; family Percopsidae; genus Percopsis; species Percopsis transmontana. Next base: position 3,761,978 of record JAOEHI010000005.1, read on the forward strand.
GTCAATTTTTCTGTTGGCCCACTATTTACTAAATAAACTGTCCAGTCACCTCCCTACAATTCAAACGTATACATAGGTATATGTTGTATATACATTATACAACATATACAATATTTTACTATAGCCCCTTTCTACAACTCGTCTACCTAGCTGTGTTGTAATCAACAAACTGGATTTGTCGTCATAAGGACTAGGTGACTTGCCCGGCGTTGGTCGTATTGGAAGGGGGTTCACACTTGTGGTTTTGGAGTTTTAGCTTTCCCGAAGAGTTGAACGCTCTGTTTGTTTGAGGATAGGATTTGTGCGTTGAACAGTCAGCTAGTTCCACGAGGAGCTGCAGTAGTCTGACCCATAGGTCATGTTCGCCAATTGGGCTAATCTAAACTAACGCTAACTGCCGTGGTAGTAACATGAGACTCTCTGCATATGACCATGTTCATATTTTACTGCCTTATTCATACAGTGTTATGGTTTCGGTGTCTTTTTTTCCCATCCACCTGTCATTTCTTTTGTGTCTGAGCCAGTGGAGGAACTGACCCAATTTCTCACAAATTGCTGTTCCAGCTCGATTGTTATTGGCTTAAATATATGTATTTGACTAGTTCCTCATCTGTGAGTAATGGCTGGTACGTTCTGCAATATATCCATAGACAAAAGCCACAAACCTGGTGTTAATTTAGAGAGGATCATATCTCAAGCGGGCTGGTGTAACGTGGCCCAACCCTGTTAGAGCAGATCATGGTGTGCATGTGTTTGGGCTTGCCTGGGGAGGCCTACACACCGTTTGTTATTTTTTTTTTAGGGTGCACATTTTATGCATAGGTTAGCCTGTTTGAATGCTGCTGACAATAGTGACGAGGGTGCAAACAGGCATAGGGGTTTTTATCTAGTTGAGTACTAATTGTGTATTTTCACCAAAGTAAATATTAGGCCAAATACCAGAACAAACTTTACATCCTCCAGAGGCATCAGTGATAAAGCTACCATCTAGGCTGATGCCTCCACGCTGTTTAATCACAGCTAAAGACAGGTTGACGGCAGTATGAATCTTCATATTAAGCGTTAAATGTCCCACACAACCTCCATTTAACTCTGAACCAGATTGACAATCTGATTCGAGCCTCTCTAAGGGAACAACAAATGTCCCTGGCGTTAAGGTCCTGAGTGATCACATGATAGAATGCATGCGATTCAGCTGTGTGTATTTTCAGGGAATTTGGCAGCAGCAGTAGTCCCTGAGTCATCACTGGGGCTGAGTGTGGGTCGGAGGTCATCGATAATTGCAGCAAACGTCCACACGGAAATAACACGGGTGTTGAGGTGGGAGAATGACGTGACGACATCACAGAAATCGACAATGAACAAAGCAGAGTTGGGTTAGGGTGGCCTTGGCTGGGTGGTCTGGTTCTGGGGGTACCCTAAATAGTACTGCCACAAATTATTGCTTCAATTCCAACAAGTATGAATGTGGAGATCTGCAGCCAATAATGAATGGACATGATTAATTTTCAATGGGTTCTACCGCTGCATAGGTATAGCAGCAGTGCTGCGCTGCTATACAATGAAAAATGATTGCTACGTTATGCCTTGAGCATGGGCCCCTAAACCCTCTCTCTCAATAGATATTCACTGTGGCTTTTCTACATATGCTAATGTATAACAACATAAGCTACTTTCTCGTCAGATCAGTTAAGACGAGTCGAAGAATGCACTTTGTTAACAATAAGATAGTTTCAGCAGGTGTTCTGATAATTAAGGAAGGAATCCACCAAGGCCTGAGCAGCCGCCATGAGACGACTCTGACTAGACAGACGGTAACTTGCCCCACGAGAGGTGTCTAAAACTGCTACGCTATAAACAGTTTCACCGTGTGTTATGAAACTACACTGGCGTTTTTTGAACGCTGTCTTGGTAAACTTCCTCCTCCCTCTCTCGGGTTTTACTGTGCTGTAATTGGCTCATTATCAGCTTTAGATGTTTGCCGACTGTCTCATCATTCACGCCCACAAAAGATGGCTGCCAACCTCTGCCACTCGCTTCAGCGCAGTGGCAACGCAGAATGCGCCGTGCAGAGTGGGCCCATGGACCGTAGTCGGGGGGCTGGCTTTTCCTCATCCCTCCCCATCTGCTCTGCCCTGCCTGTTGCAGATGACGATGGATGAGAAGTATGTCAACAACATCTGGGACCTTCTGAAGAACGCCATCCAGGAGATCCAGAGGAAGAACAACAGCGGGCTGAGCTTCGAGGAGCTGTACAGGAACGCCTACACCATGGTGCTGCACAAACATGGCGAGAAACTCTACACGGGCCTGAGGGAGGTCGTAACAGAGCACCTTATCAACAAAGTAAGTTAGGATTGTTTGACATGTTAGCAGAATATGTGTTTTATGAGGCAGCTAAAATATGGTAAGATTTATCAAAGTGTAGTGTGGTCAGAAAATTTCCAGAGAATAACTTTACATTCTTGTTTTTCATGACCCCAACCTTGTACCAGAGTCACCGTTTACAGAACGCCCAGCTCAAGTCGTAATGCTAAATAGAATTGTACTAGGTTAATGTTATATAAATGTTAGTTGCATCCCAAGTAATGTTCCCTGTATTTATTTTCAGCAAACTCTGAATGAAAATTTCACTAATATGGGCAACTTGCGCATTTGTGAGTTCAACGCATGTATAATCCAAACTCACAAGCCATGAAATAATGTTTTGGAACACATTATGTTAACTCTTTAATAAACATTTATAGTGAAAGCGGTGAGAAAATTATGTTATGTCCCACAGTGGGGTCTAGGGACATGCCACCACCACCAGGAGAACCTAGGTTAAATGAAAATATATACAGCTACCACAAAAATAGTACTTTGCTAATTGAAAACTTGAAGCAGGCTTCTAGACATTTAGACCTAAACCTCCCTTTCCCACTAAACAGTGGCGAGTGTTGATGATCGGCACGTTGTCGTATTTTCTAGTTGTTTCCATTATAATCTATACTTTTGGGAGAGATGGGGATAACTGAGTTCAGGTTGGAATTCCCCTTTTAAATACTGTAGTTATTTACTACCTTTCAATTCTGTTTGGGCACCTGGCCTGGACAATCAGAATAATAAACCATATTCTGAATCCTTATTGAAATGTCTATTCTGGCTGAGTGCAGATGAGGAGTGAGCCTGTCTGTCAGGGTTGACCTTGTCTTTGCCGAAGCAACAGAGGTGATAATGCATCTTCTGTGTTGAGGAGAGAAAGGGTAGTCTGTCTGCCCTTTAGAATCGCACTCCACAGGGGCATTAGGTTTATAGTGCTGTGTCACACTGCAGTGGGACTGGGTTCCAGCTCTTTACTGCCTGGACATCAAAGAAAGGCTTCCAATAAGCGCAAGATATGTGAAATGGTTGGATCAACACACACACATTATCTTAAAAGAAACTCCTAAAGTAGAATATTTTCATTGCTAGTGGCTCTGATAAATGAACCTAATGTTGAGCCACGTGTCTCTCTCCATCCAAGGTGAGGGAAGATGTCCTCAACTCCCTAAACAATAACTTCCTCCAGACCCTGAACCAGGCTTGGAATGACCACCAGACTGCCATGGTTATGATCAGAGACATCCTCATGTACATGGTGAGTGGTTGGTTCACAGTGGAAACGGTTCAGCAATTCAGGTAATGCTTGCTTCACTACCTGTAAGGCTGAATGATCTCAAACAGTATTTATTCTATTAAAGGGAAAGATCTGACCACATTACGCAATTTCACAAGTAGATTTAAAACCTCCACTTTTTGGCAGGGTATTTCCATGTGGTGCAGTTTCATGTGTAACACCTGAGCAAAAGTGTGTTTTGCCTCCTATCACCATCAAATCATTGAAAGGAGCTATTTTCAGAAAAAGTTGCCCGAAGTCCATTTGAATGCAAAGCCGAGCCAAAAGAGTGGACAAAGTACACACACACACGTGCAGATTTGTTAATGAAGAACTTCTTTAATTCACCACAATTATACACTATGCCTTTTATTATAATTTACAAATGACTGGGAGTGGGGGGAAAAGGCAAATTAGTTTCCTAAGTAGTTCTAAAGTCCAGCCTCTGGTTCTCCCTTGTGTTTGTGTCCGGCCCACAGGACCGCGTGTACGTCCAGCAGAACAACGTTGAGAACGTCTACAACCTGGGTCTGATCATCTTCAGGGACCAGGTGGTGCGGTACGGCTGCATCCGGGACCACCTCCGCCAGACCCTACTGGACATGATTGCGCGTGAGAGAAAGGGCGAGGTTGTGGACAGGTGAGCCGCCGATAGGGGACCGGTCGGTTTGGTCAATACATGCTAATAACTGTCACTAATACGACACATTATACGTATATGTCCCTGACAGGGTGACACTTTGGCGGCACACACATTCAATATTGCCTTATTGTTTACACACAGCTATATGGATGTGTGCTGAGTTTTGGCATAGACCATACATAGGAGTGGTTGAGGCTAACGGCTGCAACTGTAATTGGCAGGGAAATTGCCTTTGGCACAGTTACAGATAAGTTCTGTGAATGCCCTGCGTTGTGCCAGCTCCTATTTCCATACAGACCTCATGAAAAGTGTATTGGCAGCTACATCTAAGTGTGCAGTCAAAATAACTGTTCCACAGCGTTGATTTGCATGCTAATGCATCCATTCAGACCTCCAGGTAGTTGGATCTCCAGGAGCCAGGGTTAAACACAAATGATGACATAATGTTTTTTTTTTTTTTTAAAGAAGTCTGCTTTTGGTGACACTCAGTGTTTTATTGTGTAAGCTTAATTGTTATAGCTTGAATGTATTGTGACTTATAAAGCTTTATTACACCATTACATTTGAGAAAATGTAAAAGTGATATCACTTTGGGATATCACTCATCACTTTTTTATGCCATGTTGCTTACCATTCATCAGTAGCAGTTAACCTCTTAAGCTACCCTCATTGGTTATTGCTAATGTCAGTCGTGCGGGGGGCAGATCCTGGCATGCTGTTTAGTACACTCAACATTCAGTTTCGTATATTAGGTAGATGGGACTGACATATTACTACTTTTTTCAGTGAGATGAGAGTACTGAGGTACGGCATGGATCACTTATAATTTTAATAATAATAATAATAATAATAATGATAGACCCTTCTTTTTGGGTATATTGAAGAGGTTTCCTTGCTCGTGCACTGTTGTGTTGTCTGGGTGGCTGTAAATAGAAGGTAGTGTCTGTGTGCTTCATCCTGTCTCCCCCCCCTCTCTTCTTGCCTGCCAGAGGTGCCATCAGGAACGCCTGCCAAATGTTAATGATCCTTGGCCTGGAAGGGAGATCGGTTTACGAGGAGGACTTTGAGGCACCCTTCCTAGAAATGTCAGCAGAGTTCTTCCAGGTTTGTGGAAGAAATGCAAATGCTTCTAAAGCTGGACCAGACTTGTATTTCTAGAACGCCCCACGCTGGTTGTCATCACACACGGCTTACTAAAGGATCCAATTGTCCCTGGCAGATGGAGAGCCAGAAGTTCCTGGCAGAGAACAGTGCCAGCGTCTACATCAAGAAGGTGGAGGCCAGGATCAACGAGGAGATCGAGCGGGTGTTGCACTGCCTGGACAAGTCCACGGAGGAGCCCATAGTCAAGGTGGTGGAGCGAGAGCTCATCTCCAAGCACATGAAGACCATTGTGGAGATGGAGAACTCTGGCTTAGTCCACATGCTGAAGAACGGCAAGACGGAAGGTGAGGTTTCCTATTGTGGTGTCCCTGATAAGCCTCCACTTTGTTCCTTTATTTGTCGGGGAAAACAAGATGACTGTAAGATCATTCCCACACAAAGCCAGAGACATCCCCAGGTGGTTTTATAATATTGTTCTCTCTTATGAGATCTGGGGAACTGATTCAAAAAGTGATGTAAACAAACACTTAAAAAGGAGTGTAATGTTTAATTATTGAAGAGAGTTCTTTTCTTGAAGCAGGTTATCTTTGCAATTTAAAAAAAAAAAATAATAATAAAAAATAATATATATATATA
>JAOEHI010000005.1:3777603-3796216 GCA_025447815.1 Percopsis transmontana
AATTATTTTTTATTATTATTAAATTGCAAAGATAACCTGCTTCAAGAACAGACCTCTCTCTCTCTATATTAGACCGATCATAATATTTCCAAAAATCCAATTCCAATACAAAAACGCATTCTTCTAATGCCCTGTTTTGTGTCTCCGTGTGTGTCTCCTTGTGTGTGTGTGTCTCCGTGTGTGTGCGCACATGACCACAGACCTGGCGTGCATGTATAAGCTCTTCAGCAGGGTTCCCAACGGGCTGAAGACCATGTGTGAGTGCATGAGCTCCTACCTCAGAGAGCAGGGCAAGGCCCTCGTGTCAGAGGAGGGGGAAGGCAAGAATCCTGTCGACTACATCCAGGTGAAGAGATTGCTTATAGCATGTTGCCATATAATGCCTTGTAAAGGCCTGACGACGTGTGAAAAGTGGATTAATCCGCCACACCACAGCCACATTAGATTAGGGTGAGATTTGATGCTATTATGTTATGCCAACGTTTGGACCTGTGACTCCAAGAAAGTGGTGTTTTGTTGGTTGTTTGTCTGAAGCATACCATGGCTTTTATGCCAACATCAATACCAACCTATCTTCTCTGTTGTGGTTTTCTCCTCTTCTTCACCCCTTGCGTCCCTCAGGGCTTGCTGGACTTGAAATCCCGCTTTGACCGCTTCCTCCAAGAGTCCTTCAACAACGATCGGCTTTTCAAACAGACAATCGCTGGGGACTTCGAGTACTTCCTCAATCTCAACTCCCGCTCACCCGAGTACCTCTCTCTCTTTATTGACGACAAGCTGAAGAAAGGAGTCAAAGGGGTAAGCTTGATCTCTCTCACACACACACACACACACACACACACACCACATAGCAGCGCTCCTAGTCTGACTGGGGTGGAAATTATTCATCTGTTTATTTTTTTGTGTTTGGACCATAAAGTTGCAGTAGAATTTTAAAAGGTAATTGTGGAGTAACCACACGGACAACCACGGCTTCAGGTAAACGCCTACCGTGCCGGTTGTATATTTATTGCCGATAGTCCATACATGAATGAATATTCATTGCTGACTAGCCTCCACGGAGGTGTCAGCGTGTTCCCTCTGGCTCCTGCTGCGCCAGTCCGTTTCACGCTGGCGTCTGTTCGTCCCACCTGCTCCCGTCCTCTATTACTAGGAAACGGGTGATGAAAAGATGGCCCACACCTGTTCCCGTGAACCCCTCCTCCCGACACTCGGCCCTCCATACAGACAGCGCTAAACCACACCCACACCCCCACAGTAATAAGGCCTAAATGTATGGTGAATACTTTTGACAAGCTATCTGAAACCAAACGGGCATCTTGGAATATTTACGTCTAAAACATTATTTATTGTTGTTATTATTACAATAACCAAATTTTTTGTCTGTCAATTCTATTAATTATTGATCCATTGATTATCTGTCTGTGTGGCTCAGCTGACGGAGCAGGAGGTGGAGTCCATCCTGGACAAGGCCATGGTGCTGTTCCGCTTCATGCAGGAGAAGGACGTGTTTGAGCGCTACTACAAGCAGCACCTGGCCCGCAGGCTGCTCACCAACAAGAGTGTCTCCGACGACTCGGAGAAGAACATGATCTCTAAGCTCAAGGTGACCGGGGCCTGATCCCAGACTGCTCCTTTCACCTAGCAGCGGTTCTGTCACATGGGGATTACTTCCCTCTAAAGCACAATTTGAATATAATAAAATTAAAAAGGCTATAATAAAATTTCCACATATCCTTCTCTTTAGAAATAAATATAAATCTTATTTTTTTATGAATGTGTAACAGATGTGGCCGTCCACAGCCGCTTCAGTAGTATTATATGACGCCTCTGGCGGCCACTATGGGGTATCAACACGCCATGTAAACCATACACTTGTTGAACATAAAGCGATCATGTTCATTCATTATTCAGTGCGTCATTTCACCACAGGCCATAGACACATTCCATACATAGGCTATGCCACAAGCCCTATAGCGTCACTCTCTTATCAACGAGCGATGCTGAGGTGGCCTTACCCTACGATCACACGGACGACAAAAGAGGTAGACAAAGCGACCGGCTGCTGTTCACTTTCAATGAAAGTTGAGTTTACAGTGACAACAGACGAGTAACCGTTGCAAACCAGCTAGGCAGGGGGAAATAGACTTAAGGTCTATTTTACGCAAACACTGAGCGGTGCGGCAACTACCAACGGGAGTGGAGGCAGCAGTGACGCACATTGCTGAAGCAAATGATCCGACCAATAAGGAACCACAAGCATGCCATAAGTGACAAGCGTGTCTCCCTCTTTTGTCGTCTGTGTGAACTTATCAACATTCGTTCTAATCCGACGGACCTTTCTCCCTCTTCAGATAGACTTCTATATATATCCTTACGGCAACACTTCTTCATCTTATCTTCTATATCTTTCTTACCACCGTTCTGCCACCTACAAGATAAACAAGGTTTTATAACAACTGCTATGAAGCATCACCGGTAAATTTCAAATTTGTGCAGTATGTGTGCTAAATTCTAGCAGAAACCCTGGTTCCTAGAATGACTTACTGGAACTTATTTTAAATTGATTTAAACTTGTTGACCCTGTACCGGTTTTTGAATTGCATGTAGAAGCATTCCTTTTTCCACTAAACGCGTACTGAATTTTTTTTGTTTTTTTTTTTTTTTTTTTCAATTTGCATTGCCCTTAACCAGCCCCACTTAACCCTGTTCTTATGTTTCTCTGTCCAGACTGAGTGTGGCTGTCAGTTCACCTCTAAACTAGAGGGCATGTTCAGAGATATGAGCATCTCAAACACCACCATGGATGAGTTCAGACAACATCTACAGACCACTGGGGTGAGCAGGCGCTTAAAGGCCAAAATCCATACCCTCAGAATACATGGTGTTTGGCTTGGGATGTGCATTTGCGGCGTAAACATAACTTGGATTTCCTTAAAGTCCTAAAGTCCTTATTAAACTGTTCGTAAAGGGACCATATGGTAGCTGTTTCCAACTGTCATTTTGGAGGAATTCTGGTTCAATGACATGCTAGACAGCACAACTGGAAGACTTTGATTTAATGAAAGGGATGATTGAGTTATCTCTCCGTTTCTCTGCAGATTCCTTGTCAGGTTATCGTTCAGTCTTGTCCCCCTGTCCTGGTCTAAGGTGTGTGCTTGTGCTATTGTACCTTCTCGCTCCAGGTGTCATTGGGTGGGGTTGATCTGACCGTGAGAGTCCTGACCACAGGCTACTGGCCCACACAGTCAGCCACGCCCAAGTGTAACATCCCCCCGTCGCCGCGCCACGCGTTTGAGGTCTTCAGAAGGTTAGTGTCGCCCGGGTCTTGTCGTCAGCCTGTGACGGGGCTGCTGCTTTCCACGTCGGTGAAAACATACATTGAACTTCCATAACCTATTAATCCTGTATGGGGAAATTGATTGAAACTTGAGAAAAATGTGGCATATCACCAGAATGGCTTCTCTGTTTTCGTTTGTGTCTCCTGACTTGTACATAACAGTGCCAATGTCCTGCATTTGAATTCCCATTAGCTAATACTAGTGCCCAGAGTGGAGGTCATGACTGATCCCGCTGTGTCCGCTACAGAGCTGTAACTGGGTGCGTGTGTGACACTATCTTGCCTCCAGGTTTTACCTCGCCAAGCACAGTGGAAGGCAGCTGACGCTGCAGCATCATATGGGCTCTGCAGACCTCAACGCCACCTTCTACGGCCCCATCAAAAAGGTACGTGGGTGGGGGGGGGGGGGGTTGTTGCGTCATACAACAGACAGTACAGCTCCATTTAAAAATTCAGGAGGACATAAAATTGCATTGTTAATGTGTGTGTGTGTGTGCTCTGACTGAGTCAACTATAAGCACATCTTGAAGGGTTGCATTAGCTTGTACTTTAAGCATAAGGGTATCTGCTGAGATTATGCCGAAACAGTGAATCAAGATAGACACTGAAGTTCTGCTTCAATAAAAGGGATTTGTAGAAACTCTTATCCTGGTGTTAGGTTACCCTAATTAACAGGTTGTATATGAATTGTGTAACTATATATGAATGCTCTATCTCTGTGTGTGTGTTTTTATTTGTTTTCTGAAATGTCAATCATTACAGTATCGTGTGTGTGTGTGTGTGTGTGTGTGTGTGTGTGTGTGTGTGTAGGAGGATGGCTCAGAGGTGGGGGTAGGGGGCGCCCAGGTCACAGGCTCCAACACCAGGAAGCACATCTTACAAGTGTCCACCTTCCAGATGACCATCCTCATGCTGTTCAACAACAGGGAGAAGTCCACGTTTGAGGTACAGTCCCTGCATGGTGTCCTAATCCTGACCAGATTAGCATTTTCAAACTGCACCTAATCTGTCCTAATCTGAATTTTGTACACAGACACAAACGAAATGTCGTATTTTAACAAACCAGACATTCCTTTGAGTTTGAAGTTTGTGACCGTGGGACTTAAACCTGAATGAGCTGACTAGTCGGTTACCTTAACCGCTGGGCCTCAAGAATAGACTGTTATTGGGTGTTTTGGGTGTTTATCCATATTGTAACCAAACAGATATTCAAACTCCCATCTGTCCTGGAACCCCCTGTTTTCACTCTCCGCTCTTTGCTCATTCTATTGAGTACAGCTCTAGCTAGCTAGAAGCGAAATGTTCAGTTGAGCTGAGTTGCTGTTCGAGTGAGGGATCGGTGTGATGTGACCTGCAGCAATAGAAAATCAGAATCATCTCACAGGCCAGAAGAAAAGTGTTGCGGAGGGCCTGATCTGGCCCACGGGCCTTGTGTTGGACACACGTGTGTGTGTGTGTGTGTGTGTGTGATTGTAGGAGATCCAGCAGGAGACGGACATCCCAGAGCGGGAGCTGGTGCGAGCGCTGCAGTCGCTGGCCTGCGGGAAACCCACCCAGAGAGTCCTCACCAAGGAGCCCAAGTCCAAGGAGATCGAGAACGGCCATGTGTTTACAGTCAATGACCAGTTCACCTCTAAATTGCACCGGGTCAAGATCCAAACAGGTAAGCACATCACATCCCTACGTCAGGAGTTCATTATTGGGAACTGTGGTTCTGAAAGTTTGAGACTCCCAAGAACATTGTATCGCATTTTGAAAGTGTCCGCTATATCCCCTATTTGTAGCACAGGGCCAGTGAGCGGCGTGTGGTTGTTTTTGACCTTCGATTGTGTGTTGTGCTTTGCGGTGCGCCCCCTAGTGGCTGCCAAGCAGGGCGAGTCTGACCCGGAAAGGAAGGAGACGCGGCAGAAAGTGGACGACGACAGGAAGCACGAGATTGAGGCCGCCATCGTCCGCATCATGAAGTCCAGAAAGAAGATGCAACACAACGTGCTAGTAGCAGAGGTCAGTGCGTACTTTAATAGAGAAGACATTTAGTAGTTTCTGCGTTTTAAACTACATAGACCATCAGTCCATAGAACACACAATACATTGAGTCAATAGTACCGAGCGGGGCTCTCACTTTGAGAGACCCTCACTCTGCTTGGTGAGGGTCTCTCCAGAAGAGTAGGATCATTTTATTTTTAACAGAGAATACATTCGTAGTTTCTGCATTTAAAACTACATAGACCATAGAACACATAATACATTGAGTCAAGAGTAGTACCGTATTGGCCTGAATATAAGACGATCCTGAATATAAGACCTTTTTCAGGACTCATTTTTTTTTTTAAGACCAAATCTCTTTTCTATAAAGAAAATCATTTTATTTATACAAAGTATACGGTACTTCTTTTCTCTTCTTCCGGACGTATCTCAGCGCCTTGTGGGCGCGGCGGCTATCTCTGGACGCAAGAGACTACCGGCTTATGCACTGTACTCTGCAACTTTATAACAACGTCTTCCAGGTGCACAAACTGTTTCCCGTGCACAATATTGGTGTAATTAAGAGATTCGCTGGAGAGAGAGATAGATAGATAGATATAGATAGACCATCTGTCTAGACCCCGAATATAAGACGAACCCACTTTTACAGACTTATTTCAAGGGGAAAAACCCCCTGTCTTATATTCGGACCAGTACGGTACAGAGTTATAATTGGTTTCATCCTCAGTGTGGAGATAACTGATCTGTCCTTCTGCCTTTGCTCTTTCTCTTCTCAGGTGACCCAGCAGTTGCGAGCACGATTCCTCCCCAGTCCCGTAGTTATCAAGAAGCGCATTGAAGGACTGATTGAGAGGGAATATTTGGCGCGAACGCCGGAGGACCGCAAAGTGTACACTTATGTAGCATAAAACTACTCCAGTGAAAAACCTACCGTCGAGTCCCAAGGAACTGAGAGCAAATTTTTTGGACTGCTATGCGTATGAATGAACTTGGAAGTGCTTTCGTCGTTGATTCTGGGAAACACTGGGAAGCTTTACTTTTCTTCCATAAAAATGTGTTTTAAAAAAAAAAAGAGAGAAAAAAAAAGCCTTGAAAAGATGGGTAAGTTGTCCAGCAATATTAGATTTCCTCCACTGAAACCTCTTAATGGATGGGATCTCGCTTTGTTACGGATTCATGTTTCTATTGTGGCCTTGGGGAGACGAGGTGTCGAGTGTTAACGGCATTCTAGATGAGATAAATGCGCATTAAATACAACGATGTGGCTACATGGAGACCTAGAAAATATTTAAATTTGTTCCCGTTTTTAAATGTTGCTGTAAATGTATTATGTTTGTGTTGTGGCACCATGACGGCGGTAAAGCTGGACAGACTCTGCCTCCCCCCGGAGGGTTTTAAACTCCAAAGCGGTGGTGGTGATAAAGAGGGAGAGGGGGGGGGGTACATGTACATTGCTACGGACCTGGCATGGAAAATGCCTACTCAAAATATATTTTGAGTACTTTATCCTTGCAAAAAAAATGTCTGGTTTTCTTTTCTTTTTTTTTTCCCCTGTGTTTTTTTTTTATTATTATTATTATTATTTTTTACAGCTGCTTTAGTGTCTGGCGAATCAAGTGCACCTCACGCACCCTCCTGCCATATTCCAGATATACACAAACCTGCCAGGTCCGTGCTGTTGAGAGCAGCGGGGTCCCAGCATGGATTGATATGGGGGGGAAAATGCGTCACATGCTTCTCTATAAATGCCGTATGACCGTTGTCATGTCACCTCTACCTGTTCAGGCCTGCTGTAGTATTGGGTGAACAACGACCCAGAAGATATTTCTCCTATTGGGAATGGAAGGTTCCTCCCAAATGCAGCCTTCGGAGAGGCTTTATATATTTTTTTTTTCCCCATTCTCAAAAGCGTCCTGACTGGGTGGATCAGATCTAGCACCATGTTCTAATATTGTGTACAAATTGTAAAATAATTGTTATTGTACTCACTGCTACGGTGGACTGTACAGGGCCTTGTTTTCATCATATTAAATGTAGAAGAAAGAAAATTAAGAGGTGTTTGTTTTTGTTTTTTGCTTGCTTTTATTGTTAAAATTATTTTCTAATCATAATTAAAGCCTAATTTAGATTAGCAAGCGCAGTCAAGGTTCTAGTGCTCTAATGTGTCATTTTAAAGGGACCCTGCACAATTTGTGTAGGGAATGGACCTTATGGTTGAAACCAGTGTTGCAACGAAAAGGGGGTACAAGTGTTCTGGGGGTGCTATTACACAATCAAGGAGTATACCTTTTTAATGTTGTTTAGTAAATTAATCTTTTTTTTAAAATATATATATTTGTATTATTTATTAAGGCTTTATGTATGCTTCTCAATATCTTTTAACATGATTTGCTCCAAAAGCAACCTGGACATGAATTTAATGCTCTTACCAAGGTATTAACAGATGGGAGTTGCTAATTTTCGGGGTTTAGAGCCTCCCAATTCATACCTCCTTTGCACTTTTAATTCTGTTCACCCCGTCTGGACTGACGGGCTCTCCTTTGTCCTCCCATAGTGCGGGAAGCCTGCCATCTGCTGCTATTATAGACAGATTTAGATTTGGAGAGCAGCACAAATCCTCGTCCCTTTCGCCTATTCAATTTAGAGTGAAAAGTTCTTGAACGTACCGTTTAGATTAACGCTATCTCCTGCTTCAGATCTTAGTCTTTAATTTTGAGTTTTTGTATTTATTCGGCGTAAAAAGTCAAGTTAAATACATGAAAAAATAAGTGATAACCTAACGGTACGTGTTTGGCTGGTGACGTCAGCGTCCCAACTTGAGACTGAGTAGGGGGGGGGAGAGACGTACAAGCTGAGTGGACTAACGAACGGGGATGTCTTCCACTCAGCTGGATGAGAGAAGCTGCAAAATGTAACTCATGCGCCTAAGCTTTTTGTCTGGATGAGTCCGGCCGGGTGGAATCGGACCATGCTTCGACGACCGATCGTGTTGAACAGAGTTGACGATGAAAACGTGGACTCCGGAGCTGAAACTGCCGAGTAAGTTATCCTAGCAGGCTAACGTTAGCCTCTTTTAGCTGTACAGTACAATGCTGCAAAGTACTGCTTGTTGTGGAGGTGTTTTGACGATTTGTATACAAATAATATAGTTAGTTCGGGCTTCTGTTGCAATTTTTTTTAAATTCTCCTCCTACCTGTGCTTGGCTTGTTGGTGATGTTTTGCCCCAGTTTAGAGCTCGGCGTAGGTTTGAGATAGTGTGTTGTCATGGTGACCAAAAGGGATACGTTTCTAAGCCTGCCACCACAATCTTGACACAGATTTTTATTTTTTTTAACACAAAACTGGCTTAATGTCCAAATGTTTAGGAATTGTGTGATTAGTTGTTTGTTACTTCAGTTTACTTCATATTCTTTTATTTTTTCTGTAGATCTGACTGCAGTAAAATGTCGTCATCTAGCCGTAAGTATACTGGATGGCTTTCCAGTTAAATAGTTTTGATGTGCATAAGTTAGGCCTAGATTCTATATATTCTATATAAACTGAACATTACCAACATTGCAGTCAAATGTCAGTGAACCAAAAGGGCACCCTTGATTTTAACTGCATGTTGTTTTTTTTACATAAATATTGTAATGTATTGCAAATGATGAACTTTAACTACATCATACACCAATGAGCCAACACATTATATACACTCACAGATGAAGCAAATAACTTTGAGGATCTCATAACAACGGCGCATGTCAAGGTCTGGGATTTAATAGACGGTACGTGAACAGTCGGTTCTCGTAGTAAACGTGGAGAAATAGGCATGCAGACGTAAAGACCTGAGTCGCTTTGACAGGGGCCAAATGGTTACAGTCCGACGACCGAGTCGGAGCATCTCCAAAACGGCGAGGCTTGTGGGGTCTCCCGGTCAGCAGTGGTCAGAGGACCAACGAGTTTTGGGCGCCCAACCGACAGAAGGGGTACTGTGGCACAAGTCCTAGAACATTTTAACGATGTTACGGGAGGAATGTGTCACAACACGCGAATGTCTCTGCGTAGCCACAGACCGGTCAGTGCCAAACCCATAATGACCATAATGTTTTGGCTCATCAGTGAACAGTATATAGGATCCCAGAATGCCCCCCCCGTACTGTTGCATTCATGTCACATTGAGAGTTCTATGCTGATTCTTGCCCATAATACACCAATTCCCATCTGTGTGCTCACAGGTATCTGTCTATTATTCTTGTCCTGCTCTGTTAGGATCACCTCTTGGAAGGTTTGAGCTCTTTGCTAGTAGTTAGGCTGTTACCAATTATTTTGAGGATTGAATGGTGTGTTTATTTGTAATGTATGTTGTGAAATGTATAACTAAGTTGGCCCTGATGACATGCTGCTGTCATTATTCTAACAGAATGTTATCTTCTTACGATGACTGGTGTTTAACCTGTTCAGCTACTGACAAATGGACTTATCGTAAGTCCCTTTGGGTGAATGCGTCTGCTAAATGCCGTACATGTAAAACGTTCCTCTGTTGGGGTCCCAGCTGAAGTGATGGCCAGGCGTGAGCGGCGGCTGCAACAGCTGCAGCTGATGGACGTGCACCTGCTGGCCAACCCCGGGGACTTGCTCCTGCTGCAGCACACACTGGACCGGCTGCTGCACCGGCTCTGCCCCAGCCTCCGCATCTTCCACGTGTCTGAGAGGGCCTCGCCCTTCGGAGAGCCTGGCCGCCCCCTCCCTGTGGCAGGTAGATCTACGTACGCCTGCTTGCCGTGGATGCGTAAAAGAACTAGAATGGTTCTGTGTAACGGCGTTGTTATACGTGCCTCATATAACACCTCGTTGACTATACAGAGAGAGCATTAAGGCAGGATAGTCTAGTAGTCTGGGTGTTCCACTCTCATCCAGAAGGTCATGGGGTTGGCCTACCTGTAAGAGTGCTCATTGTAAGTCACTTTGTATAAAAGCATCTGCTAAATTACCTGATTGTAACTCATTTCTTCCCAGAGAGCGGTGAAATGTATGTAGAGAACAGTGTTTTATTCAGGACCTTCCTCAGCAACAAACAAAACATTAAATATGCAAAAGGCTCTTGTATATAAACGGTTAGTTAAACAGCTGCTAAGGTCAAAATGTGTTGTCTATATGCCTGCTGCATGCAGGCCAATATCGAAGCACTTAACTGCTCAGTTCTTCCTTAATGGAGCTTATTGTTTTTGTACAGATTAAATGTACTTGCAGTTACATTTATGGAACACTGCACAGATGTTTACAGTTTAACGGCACCTTTGCGTGTATATACTCCTGACTGCACTACTTGTACATAGGGCCACTGCAATATCTCAGCTGCCATCGTATTATTCTATATATTATTATTATTATTATTATAGGTTACAGCAAATATTAACATTTTATATTTTATTTATATATTTAGCATTTTAATTGTTGTGCTCTGTGCAATGACAAATAGACCATTTGTCATTGCACAAATGACATTTAACATTAATCTTAATGTTAAAGAATCAATACATTTTCAGTTTGCCCCCAAAGTCTATAACGGGACGTTTCTCTCTTCAAAATATCATAAGGCTATAAGCAACCGCTTTCATTTCTAATCATTGCTTTTAAACAATGTAAGCCCACATGTCCAGCACCCACACCACACACCCACTGTATTCCTCTAAGCCGCCATGTTGTGGTCCAGGCTACCCCTCTGTGGCCGTCACCTTCTTCCTCCACGAGGCCTACGGCGAGGAGCGCATCATGCAGGTGCTGGACTACTTCCAGAGGCCCCCCTGGCAGTACCACCACACCGAGAGCTGCGCGGGGGCGGGCCGCGCCGCCGGCATCCACGTCGGCTCCAGCGGTGGGGCGCTGCGGCCCTACCTGCTGCCCAGCCGTGACTTCTACAGCCTGGGCGCGGGCATGCCGGTGTGGGGGGTGCGGCCGGTGCACTGCGGCGGGGAGGTGCTGCGCCTCACACTGTACAGCGGCCACCACAACTACGAGGACGCCGTGCGGCTGTACGAGACGGTGCTGCAGCGCCACGCCGAGGAGCAGAAAGCAGGCTTCTGCTGGTTCACCCTCCACACAGGCCAGTCACCACAATAACACCTGCACTGGTCATCAGTTAACATAGAGAGCCTCTCCTATAACTAGGGTTACAGTGAGTTACAGACCAAACACTATCCAATGGACAAGATCATATAGAGGATAAAACATGGCAAAACCAGGATTAACTTACTAAGGCCACTAAATTACATTAAGGCAAATTTGTGGAACTATGTAAATAATTTAAAAGACGGAAGAAAAGTGAAATTTCCTCCAAACAATTGACAGTATGTGATTGTGCTGTGCTCCGTCTCTAATTATGTTCCTGTGTGCTGCCGGTACAGAGCCAGGGCTGTGCCTGCAGTTGGCCCTCAAGCAGCTGTCTCCGGGGGTGAGGGTGGAGCCCTGCAGCTCCGCTGTGCTGCAGTTTAGGGTGGAGGAGATCGGCCAGCTAGTGCCGCTGCTCCCCAACCCCTGTACGCCCATCAGCAGCACCCGCTGGCAGACGGAAGACCTGGACGGAAACAAGGTCCTTTTCCAGGTATACTTGGGTCATTTAGCGGACGCTTTGCTTTTATCCAAAGCAAAATATTACTGTTTACAAGGAGCAGGTGGGGGTTAGGCATCTTGCTCCAGGATGCTTACAGGTAGGACAACCCCGGGTCTCGAACCCATCACTTTCCGGCTGGGGTCCAACACCCAGACCACTAGACTGTCCAGCCCTGTCTGCTGCATCTACACCACTAGATGGCAGTCTAAACTGTAGCTGGTTTTGGGGGATTAGTGCTTAGAGTGCCCTATACTACTACCTACCTATAACTACTAGTAATATGCTGTTCCATATAGCCGTTATTTCTCTGCACTGTATGGGTCATGGGTCAAAATGTTTGATAACCAAGTATGCTTATGTTTGGAGTTTCCTTTGTGGGTTAACCCCGCTACTGGATGATTCTGTACATTAAATGGTTAGGTAGATAGCACTATGGTTCTCTTTGGCCTCAGGCGGTCTCGCATAGCTGTAAACATGCCTGTTTTAACCTGTGATTATCTCGCACAATACATAATCCAAACATGCAAATCTTTGATCATTGTCTCGCTAACACATCTGGTTTTGGACAGCGGGGATTTCTGTACAGGTGGCTCATTGTAGGTATGGGTGGCAGAAATGGGAGCATTTTCTCTCGCTCTCGAAAAATAAGAACCAAAGAAAATGAACCCTCTTCAAAAGCACAATATCAAAAAAGTCATACACACTAGAAAGAGAAATACATTCGCTAGTGTAAAGGCAGAGCTGTCAAATCAGCCACAGGTTGTGTGATACTAAGAGATGACCTCTCTCCTCTGGTCCTTCTGTCCTGCAGGTGAAAACCCCATTCAAGCCTCAGCGACCCTTAACCTGTGCTTTCCCTCTGGCCTGCCCCAGTGTCTCTCCTCAGCTGAGGTACCCAAGCCACGCCCACAGCCCCAGCCCGACCACTCCTCAGTCCAGCACAGCACAGAGGCAAGGTAATAGAATGGAACATGGATCAAAAGCACATTTATATCCAACCTTGCTGCATTCAAAGTACGACGTTATTTATGTATAGCACATTTTATACACAAGAGAACACATTTAGTTAGGTTGGCAATAAAGTAACTATAAAAACCAATGGATTAACTGTTACACTGTCCATTCAGCATAACACTGGTCTCATTAATATAATGGCTCTCTTACTACCGTCTATGCATTTCCAAATTGTTTCCAATTCCTGTCAAAGATATTTTCCACACCTGACCTCAGAATGAATTAGACAGTGTCTTTTAAATGACTGAAGTGTAACTTGTAGAAAAGGTCGGTCCTGTGAAAGGAATCTAAACATGCACTTTTGGGATTCGATTTCACTCTGGTTGCTAGGCAGCAGACCCCGTGCTGATCCCAGCCTGGAGAAGCTCCACGGGGGAGGAGAGAGGGAGAGCCTGGGCTCAGACAGCTGCTGCAGCACTCCCCCGGGGAGCTCCTGTTACTCCTCCCAGAGGAGCAGCCCTGCGCTGGCCCCCGCCTCCCACGACTCCCCTTTGCGGCCTTCCATCACCCGCTCCCTCTCCCATCTCCTCCTGGAGGAGGACGAGGAGGACGAGCCGGAGACGGATGTCGACACGGGGGTCCTGGTGTCTCCCCGCCATGCCGTCACACGCTCCTCCTCCATGGACCTCCTGCTGGGCCCCCGCCCCGAGAGACCCGCCCTACTGCAGGGTCTGGCGGGGACGTGGGGCCCTGGCGGCCTCAGGGGAACCGCTAGCCGGACGGTAACAGAGGTACAGAGCCCCTCCAGACGCCCTCTGGTGGAGACGGACAGGACTACAGCCGACTCCGGCACCAAACTTCCGTCGGCGCGCGCACACAAAGAACCAGTGGACGAGTTCTTCATCTGAACACCTATCGCTGTGCTAATATATATCACCGTAATCAAACCCTTCATTATCTGGACTAACAGCCACACAGGAGACAGACTAAACACCGTCGGCAGATGGTTTTGAAGGAGTAGTGGTTACTATGTGGCCACAGTGGCTGAAAAAGGTGGGCCTGCATATCCCTAACACCGTAATTGGCGGGGTGTACGTGTGTGATTCAGCTAATCGCATTCCTCCAATTTGCATCCGAGTTCGGTTGTACGACATGAAAATACCCAAAAGTGATAATAGATCTTATGCCAGCACAAGCTCTCTGGACCACAGAGCTAACAGCCGTAGTGTCATATCATACATCACAAACATGGATTAACCACCCTACAGCTCCACATTGTGACATTATGGCCCAGGCACCCTGTTTCGGATTCATTTACATGTACAGCATTTAGCAGACGCTTTTATGCAAAGTGACTTACAACTAGTACATGTGTCAAGTTTATCTGGTTAAGCACCAGTTTTTGCAAGCAAATATGCAAGCATCATGTCTTAAGATTACTTTACTTATGCTTTTTTTTTTTGGGTGATTTTGCCAGTAATTCATCTATTTTAACTATTGTATAAGACATGAAGCACACTGTATAGTTTGTCATAAATGTACAAAGAGAAATGTTTAATCTTATACAACGGAACAAACTTTTTCTATGGTTACACTTGACAGATAATGCGGCTTCTGCTATTAGAGTATAAAGACCTTGTGCGGTCGCCAAGAGCAGAAATAATCAAACCCCAATGAAGCACTAGTCTTGTCTTATGTAGTGTAATTGTTTTACCTCTGGGCTCTACATGGTGTTAAACTTAGATTATATTTCTTGTTGCTCTTGAAGAATGATCCTGTTGCAGTATTTGTCCATTTAAATTCTAATAGCAATAGCTTGTTAATAGCTTGTGTTGTATAGCCAAATTACTGAAACTGCTGTATACAAATCAGTTTAACATAATCTCAGTAGGACTGTACAGACGTCTTGTTTCATGATATGCAAGATTTCTTTACAAATATGATCTAACCCATAAATCTGTTATAAGCCACTTGAGGGGTTCGCTAATGCCAAGTGACTTCTAAGCATAGTGTACAATAAAGGCTTGCATTGGCTGATGGCTCGAAAACCAGTGAAGGGTTAACTACAGTGACACTTCAGATCTGATAGTGGAAGTATTAACTGGAATTACCATGGGACAATATCAGATGGGATTCGAATCCACAACCCTGTTAACAGGGCTCATGGTAATCTCTTTGGATCTATGGTATGAAATGCTTTGTATCATATGGAAAATGTTCTAGAATGCATTTAATCGCTGAATGTCATCGTCTTGGAATAAATTATTTCTCTGGCCATGTTTGCTACCTTGATATGTAATGTCATAGCTTCACCACAGAGTGGAACCATCAGCTTGATTTCACAGCTTCCACGTTGGATAAAAACACCCATTATTAGAAACATTTATTTGACATCTAACATGCTATAATGAGCTTAGAAGCAGTTATTATAAAAGTGCAAGTACAACAGAATTAAAATATCAGAAATCAGGGAATTGTTTTCAACTGCAATTGCACATAATAGTATAAATATATTATTTCCAAGCAATGATCAGACCTGTTTGTATCTACAAGGCAAGAGGCAAATTATTGTAGAGTAAGAATAGTCAACTTTTACCCTAATACACCAACATTTCTTAATTGCACTTCATCTCAAGATTACAGCTACCCCTATTGGTCAAAGGATGTCGTTGCTCTGTGGAGTGTTTCTGCAACCCGTCCAGCTGAGCTCCTGGGCCCACTGACCTTCTCGGGTGACCCGTACCTTGACCGGGTCAAACCTCCAGAAGCGCTGCTCCCTGAACAGGTAGAGGCGTCCGTCGGGCCGCGTCAGCGCCCCATTGGCTCTCTGCGGTACCCCGGTCCAGTCCGTCAGCCTGCGGGGGTAGTAGGCTTCTGGGCGCAGGGTGCCGAGGTTCAGAACTGAGTAGCGGGAGCCTTTGAAGAGGACCAGGTGGCCTAGCGGGGCGTAATAGAAGGCACAGTCGGGATGGTGTGGCAGCCCCAACTCACTGCTCCTCCTGGGGAAACCTGGGTCCAACACGCTGCCCGAGTAGCGCCACATGCGCTTGCCTAAACGCCAGCAGAGCATTAACATTAACATCCCTACCTGCAGCTTCACGAGTAACACTTAATATAACGTCATTATCAGTGATCAGCGTTATTCCACTTTAGCAGCTTAAAATAATGACAATAACTCAATAAGCAATCATTTTCACCACACATTCCCCTTTGGTAACTGTCTGTGGTACACAACTTTATACGGAATTTAGGTGACAAACTGCCCAGGACATGTCAAATATCTTTCCCAAAGACACAACCCTCTTTATTTGGACCTTTGCAGGCGCAGTATATGAAGGCAAGTGACATCACGCAAAAATGTCTGTTTAGAAGTTTCAGTTGGTGTTGCACTTTGACCTAACATCACATGACCTAACTTGGTTGGCTATCTGACGAGGAGTGGCAGGATAGGTCAGAGATGATTGGTTACAATCCTGAAATGATGTCACACCTGGAGCAAATTCCGACTGGCTGGTTTTACAGAGAGGATTTTCGTAAAAAGCCCAGCCCCTTCAGGTCCCTTGGGGCATCACAACTGGAAAACGTACCTTTGAAGAAATACCACTTGGAGTCGAGCGGTGAGAAGGCAGCAGCCTCGATGGTCAGAGGGACGTTCGCCCACCGCTGACTGAGGGGCAGGGGGGCGCTCACATTCCCATCAGCTGTTACTGTCCAATACACACTTCCCCGAAACACCATCACTGTGTCATTTTGGTCTGAACACACACACACAATGAAATGCATACAAAATACACACATCCAGCACAGAAATATCAAGGTACTTTTTCAGTCAGTTTTAAGCTCTTGTCTATTGATGTTTATGTTAGGGAAATATGTTGGCCTAACTTATCTAGTTGTAATTAGCTTCTAGCTAGTTCATTTTAAGCTTCTTACCTAACGTGACTTTACTCAACAGTACGTGACATTAGGCTACATTAAAACCATGGCAATAATAAAGAGGTAGTGTTCTTGGTATTCCAATCCATATTATAGTTGGACCGTACCTACAGTGATGGCATCAAAGACGCCCTTGCAGTACAGGGGCCGGGATGCACCAGGTTTGACTTCGGGAACCTCTGCCAACTCCCACTGCCAGAGGGCCGACCGAAACACCTGGCCTGGCAACCTCACAGGCTGGCCGCCGGAAGGCTTACCTGTAGAAGAGATAACAGTTACAGGGAGCAATAGAACTGTGACTTTGATATACAGTACGTATCGACTTATCCTTGATTTAAATACATTTCGACCAGCACTGCTTGAATCACACACACATCAGCGGTGGTTGAACATTACTGTGCAAGGTCTTGAATCTCAGTCCTCGTCCATGCCAAGAGAACATCAATATTTTCTAAATCGGACATCGTGGGAACAACACAAAGTGGACATTCTACTAACAAAGTAGTAGAATGTTAAATATTTAAATGGTCCTTTCCGGAGAGTGGCTTTCTTGGTGTTTACATTGGAGGAGAGATGGCCGTGTTCAGAAAATAAACATACACAGACAGAATATACATTGAAGGTATCAGGTAAATACAGTATTTTGTACGTTTGTAATAAAATAGCAAAACATGTTCACAGCACTTCTGCATTTCTTGCACTGAACAATAAAGAGCAGAGCAATGCACATCATATCCACCCGTTGTGTTCTGATGCGGCACGAGATGTCAGTACGGCCCTTTTTTTAGCAAGGAGCTGAACAAACATTTGTCTAGGAGGAGGTGGATAACATCAGCACACTCAGGACTGAAGGAAGTGGATGGCTGCCTGTAACGTACAGCATGTGTGTTTAGGAGCTTGCATATTTGTGGGAGTGTGTACAAGTTCACCTTAAGTTCCCTTGGCAGCTTCCTTCCATGTGCAGTGTGCTCATTCAGATGGTGGGCTTCCCCCCCCTCCTCCCACCCGTCCCTCCCAAACCAACCGACACACACACACACACACACACACACACACACACACACACACACACACAGCCGAATACCTTAGCAGATGCCATATTTTCATAGCAGTACTCTGGGAAACTGGCGTACTTATCTGTGTCTGCATTTTGTTTAGTTTTTCCCTCAAGGTTAAAGTGGGAACAGCAAAGGTCTCTGACTCATAACAGCCACAGAGACGATATCAGGCCCACACACACATTGTGTGCTCTAGCCATGTTAGCCACCTGAGTGCTGCAACCACCAGAGAGTTCCCTGAAAGCCTTTCTGTGGAGTCATTCTGTATCAGTTGTGTTAAGTTGAAAGGTTAAGTGCACTATTTAGAAGCAAGACATTTGCTGGTAGAATCTATTAACTAATTTTAAGTGTGTATTCTTGGTTTAATGTTAGTAATTCATTTTATTTCACCGCAACCTTATGAGTGAAATAAAGTATACTGTACCTTTAGGATGTTTACTAGCAACCTCGAATCTGGGACCTTTTAAAGGTTGTTCAGACACGACACAGGGACTTAGTGGAAGGTATTAAATATGGAACAAAAACGTAATGAACCCAGCAGCTGTAAAAAATCAAAAAAAATCAAAAGGACATTACAACATGTGGATGCATTATTTGCTTAAGTGCTCTTTGACCTCATTGGAAAAAAGGTCTAAAAGGGGGAAGAGGGGGGGGGGGGGGGGTGGTGGTGATGAGGTGTGCTGGGGGGGGATTTGGGGGGGGCCGGCGGAGAATTTTTGGGTGTGCAGAAGTTGATTCAAAAAACG
>JAOEHI010000005.1:3797764-3821556 GCA_025447815.1 Percopsis transmontana
GTGTGTGTGTGTGTGTGTGTGTGTGTGTGTGTGTGTGTGTGTGTGTGTGTGTGTGTGTGTGTGTGTGTGTGTGGTTTCCCCCCCCCCTTCTCTTGAACCTGTACACTCCTCAATTGTGTTATAGCGATAGGGGTCAACATTTCTGCTGCAGCTCACTGTTTGTGTTGGACTAACACAGCTGTGCATGGGGGTGAGCGGTCTAGGAGGGCTGTAGTGGGAGGGCTAGGGACGTTTACCGGCTAGTCTTCAGCACTCAGGTGTGGGATGCTCAAACCAAAAACAACGGTGTTTCTGTAGTGCTGGTCGCGCTGGACACTTGATCCACAGGAGGCAATTGAATTGTCAACGTTCTCTCATCCACTTTCCTCTCCTCTTATCTTTTGTAGTCGTTATCTTTTGTAGTCGTTATTTCGCCCTATCTTCTCTGCGCCCCTCTACGTCGTGGCCTTCATGAGATAAGACTGTAAACATTTTGCTGTCAGAAGAAATCTGACGGGCTTCTACGTACTCAGAAGAGCATCTTCTTCACTAGTTAGAATGTGAACAGTGTCTGAAGGCCAGGAGTACAGGCAGACTTTATAGATAATACGCAACAGCAACTGCAGCAAAGGCCCGCCTGCATGAGTAGAGATCTGATCAGCCAGTTAAATGCCTTCCCGTCATCACCGTCACTCAAATATTGGGATTATTATTATAATTATTATTATTCTAGGTGAAATTACCCCAATCGTGTGTTTGTAGGTGTCTGAGATGGTTGTTGCTTACAAAAGAGAACACCTGACGGTGTGGGGGAACTCCAGCAACCAGATTGTCAGAAAGTGTTACAAAGAGGTAAATGAATGCTCCTTACATCTTGAGATTTAGGGGGCATGTTTGTTTTACAATAGCTGACTCCTATAAATAAATAACACCCTGTAAATGTATATACAATATAAAATATCATTGGCATCTCAGTTGCTAAAGACCATGCTTGTATAAAATAGTTATTTCAAATTACTTTTATGGGGGCCCACATCGTGTAGTAATTTAGTGTTTATGTAATTTGAAGATACTTCAAATTCAATACTGATGTGTAGAATGTGCAACAGTTTAATAGAAAGCAAACTGTGGTTCTGTGTGTCTGTTTTCTAGAACCCTCGTATCCCAGTGTTGTTCAGTTTGCCCAGAGTCTTGCAGGTGTTGGGCCTTTTCTACACTGGCCTCCTGCCCTTCACACCCCTTAAGGAGCAGTTTCTGGAGATCCCAATGCCCTCTATTATTGCCAAGTAGGAAACTGCGCACACAACAATTTTCTCACCAGGACCATCTGCTCTATTCAATCATTACATTATATATGTTCTGTAGGTAGACTGTGCCGTGAAAATTTTTACCCTAAAGCATCCTCTCTCACTAGAATTTGACATGCCACAACAGAATTTCTACAAATTCTACTATGCATACACTGTTAGTAACTTAAAAAATACAAAGGATATAAACTATATTTTGTAATGTGCATTCACCCACTGTAATAGAAATGCGCACTGTAGTAGGCTTGGGCAATAGGTACAAATTTTCCTATTGACAACTGTCACTGCTTCAATCGGCGATTGCTGATGTATTCGCGGAGGTGGGTAGTCCAACCAAAATGGCAGGTGTAAAAGGTGCCTCGGAACTCATGAGGCAGTATTACTCTGAAAACTACGCCAACTGGAAAGGAACACAATCGGCGCCACAATATGCTAAATTGCCTTTCCTTGCAAAAAAACATTGGATATTTCACAATGTCAAAGGATTATTATACAAAGTTTTCCCATTCTTCCTGCTGATGCCTCGTGCTGTATTGTCTGTATCCCCTTAAGAGGATGCACGCCCGTCTACAAACCAATCAATTTCAAGTATAGTGAGACGCAGCCTACGCAGGTGATGTGGTGAAATGCGCTTGCAAAATTGCAAGGTGAAACCAAACCTAACCAGATCAAATGTAACAAACGCCCTAAATACCCAAACAAAGGACTTTAAATCTGCAAAATATCAGCAGAAAAAATACACCGGTGATGGATTAAAGCCCATTGGCGATTCCCAATGTATTTGCAATATCGCCCAACTCTACTCTGTGGTATAGTGCTACAGTACTATGTCTCTAATGTGTCAGTGAGATACAATGGTAACAAAACCCTTGACCAGAGCTAATCAGGAAATGAGTCTACAAATACACAGCATCTGGTAGCGGTAGCTTAGAGATAGTGTTCCAGTGACTCTGAGGCCCAGCCACACTGAACTGTGGGTGGGGAAATAAAATGGGTCACAGGTAAATTCACTGATGGGACTGTACTCAGTAAAATATATATAACTGCTAAAAGTCCCAGTATACATGGATGAAAAAATGTTTGCTTAGGGCTTAGCCTGAGAACTAAGCCCTACACTAGGTAAATATTAGGATGGGCGTTTGCAATTTAGCACACATTACAACATGTCTGTTATATCATTACAGACAAGGGGCTTTTTTTTTTTTACATTAGATACAATGGCTTGGCTGATGCTAATTTGTCCACTCTTAAATGTTTGTGAAACCCTAATCTGGATTTCTGCATTAAATGTGGTCCCAATAATGGATAAGCACACAACTAATAACACAAAATGATATTTTCATGCCTTTTCGAACACATTGTTGAAATATTCACAGTCTAGTAAAGGCATGTGAATCTTTTGTATTTAGATAACTGGTAGAACCTCCTTTTAGCAGCAATAACTTCCAACAAAAGCTACAAAAGCATATCTAAAGGCCTGGGTGTTCGTCAAAGACATTGTGTATGAAATTGAGTATGATTGATTTCTATGCAGAAATCCACATAATTCCAGGTTTTAAACACTATGTAGCCCCGCTGTATATGAGGTCCACTTTACCCTGGCTGACATATACACACCATGAATAATGGCCCTTCTGTGTTGTTGTTGTTTTTTAATAACTGTTCTCTGGAATGATCTGTGTCAGGGTGTTTTCTCAAGCATGACCTCACAGGTGATAATGAAATGACACAAGAAACATGCACACTGGTTGCCTGCAGAGTATGCGCTGGTCGATCCCAAAGATCTAGGTCATAGAGCTTATACAGATTATGCATGCTACACATTCATTAAGGATTAACCGGTTTTCTTCAATTGCACTTTGTTTCCTGTGCAGTATTTGAGTTGTTGGAAGGAATTGCTCAATGCTAATCAAGCTTTAAAGGCCCTCTTTAATCTGTAATCCAATATAAAACCAACATTTCCTGTTAATACCTACGCTTATGCAATGGAAATAAGTACATCAGACCTCTCTACCTCATAGCACTCCCTTTACCCTTACCCAGTGATCAGCTGTCTGTCTCTATTTCGACATCTCTAAAAAAAATCCCTAATCTCTTTTAAGATTGTAGTGTATAAACTGTTCAAAATTCTTCTTTTAAGTACTTGGTGGTATGTTGATATGTAATGGTACGATGCTTGAGGATCTAAATTGGCCCTGATAACTTCTGATGTTCTAAAAGAATGTGTTTACTTACGGTGACTGGTATGACCTGTTTAGCTATTGAGAAATGTACTTGAAAAATCGCTTTGGATAAAAGCGTCTGCTAAATGCTGTAAATGTAAATGCATTAGTCAGTTCCCTCTTTCACTATTTTCATTGCTGCAGTGCAGCATGACTGAACCAACTAATAATAGTGAATGAAATGTTTTTATTTATACAACATGACGCTTTGTTGCATACCAACACTCGACAAATAAACCCCACAGAACATCAGGGCTAGACAAGAAGTGGATCTTAACTGGTCTAATCTCAGGACCCACATTTGTCTCTGGTCATTAATTACAACCCAAATAATTTATTTCCAAACCATTAGAATGTATTTCACAAAACAACTTGTGCAGTAATCCAGAATGTCTATATGCACTATTCAAAACACCTATGCACCTTTCAAAATAAAAGCGCACCATCTGATGTTTGGTGAACTTGTATAAAATGTTGACCCACTCCACACCAGCTCGCGATCCACTTTTGGGTCGGGACCCACCAGTTGAGAAACACTGATCTACAGGTTGAAAACTTGTAGGTGTAGTTTCATTAGGGCACAGGCATGTCTCTTGACCTGTCACTAAACCTGTATATTGTGCTGTTCCTACTGTTAAATTATAGTTTTATTTTTTGTGTGTTTCCAGACTTAAAGATCCTGAAAAATTAACCAGGAGGCAGAGACTCGGCATATGGCTGGCTGACACGTAAGAGAAATTACAAATGATCTCACAAGGTCACATCAGATGACCATGGACACTGCACTGCGCTCTCAGTTGCTACTTCTTGGTAATGCCTGTGCTGTTTCTGTTACAGCCTGCTAATGAGAAAAGCTTTGTTTGACCATCTAACTGCCCGGGGAATACAGGTGAGACTAATCTTTTTATACAAGCTCTAAAAAAGCCTTACAATGAAATGGCTTCATGTACAGTTAATTTATAACAGATTGTATGATGTTGGAATGCCTATTGATTGCATGCTATTTAGGACTAAATAAGGAGTGCCCCCACCCCCTCCAAATTGTAACTGTATTTTAATGACACATGTAGACACTATAGTATTTCTTACACTGCCCCTCACCCCTATTCAATTTGCCTTGCTAAGAGAAGCAACAGCTGTAATCATGGAGGACAAACTCTTTGTCAATGGCTCCCTCAGTGGATTGAATGTGTTTTGTGTATCTGGTTTCAGGTGTACATTTGGGTCTTAAATGACGAGGAGGACTTCCAGAGGGCATTTGACTTGGGAGCAACAGGGGTTATGACAGATTTTCCCACCAAGCTTAAAGGCTTCATGGAGAGGAATGGCATTTCAAAACCCCAATGACCTGCCAAAAATTACCCCCCCAAGCTTATCCTTCTACCTGACCGACCTGCCAAAATGTCACCACGTGTCCATAATACTGCGCATTCCAGCAGGAATATTTGCAGACTATGGTTTACAATCATTAGGGAACACCCCCTGTCCGACATCCTGCACCGGCACGTTTCCGTGGAAACTGCATGCACTTCCACACTTGCGTATGAACGTATAAACCCGAACGTATGAAACGCAAAAATCTTATGTGGTTCTTATCATCCATGTTAAGTGTCTTTCACAGATCCTTAGGAAACTTTTCCCCATAGAATTTGCCCCATAGAAGTGTATTGATACACCCTATTGGACACCCTATTCCCTCACTGCACTAGGGGCTCACAGACAGCACAATATACAAAATTAAAAAATTGCAATACTTTACTTAGTAATATCGCACATCCTGTTTGATGACAGGTATAGTTTAATATTGGTATTATCTTTTAGATAATACCAGAAACCTTAAAATACAACTTGAATGTCTGAATTTGGAAATTCATTCAGTTTTTTTAGTTTGGTTTTGTTTTTTTTTTTTTTTTTTTTTTTTTTTTTTTTTTTTATGTGCTAGTTTAGCTTTTTATCTCCTTTTTAAAACACACATCATTAACATATTATTATATCAAAACTTTAAGAATTGTGAATAGAGAACACCAGTATTGTAGTTTTAAACAAAAAGTGTGAGAATAGACAGTTATTACTGATTTTCCAGAAATGCAGCGGTAAGTTTTTTTTGTTTTGTTTTGTTTTTGTTTTTGTTTTTGCCTTGAATTCAAGTTTATTCTTTAGATTTTGCTCAAATCTAATTAAATAACTTAAGCATGAGTTGGTCCTTAATATAGTGTGTTTCACTGTAATTAACTACATTTAGACTCAAAACTGGGTTGTCTTTTAGATTCCATGATAACATTTTCATGTAGTCAGAATTGTCTGAATTAAGATATTAGACAAAATGACAGGAGTTCTTGTAATGCTGCACTCACTGTCTGCCCGTCATAGTGTAAAAACCACTTACATATTATGCACACAAATCTAAAGTTCTAACCACTTAATAAGGTCCAAGAATGAATTTTATATTGATTGATCAAATGTACTTGATGGTGTGGTATGGTGATAAGATATTACACAATCAAGCAGTATTGTTATATTTTAGTTTGTCACTGGCCATTTTCATTATTGCCTTCCATGTGAGTATTTGTGAATGATTCAAGATGGCCAGACAGTTTCGTTAATTTTGTAAAATCCATTGTGTTTTATGAATATGTTTTGAGTGAAAATCATTTATGAATAGGCCGGCGAATATGACGAACCCTAAAATTTTGTGATATAGTGTGCGCAGCTGATTTGCATGTTTAAATTATTATTTTTTTAAGATGTTGTATTTGTATTTACCATGCTGTCATTTTGTGCGTTTGGACCACTGTGTGGGACTTGTAAGATGCCTTACTGTATTGTATAATTTAATTTTCAGAAAGGTTAATAACCATAAAGACTTTTCATATACCTTGTGTGTTGACTTTCATAGAAAAAAATAATCTTATTCGACTATGAAGATACATGGCGTCTCTCATAATTGGCAATGGATGGAAAGTTTGAGTACGATACAGAAGATGGCGCTATAACGTGCATTTAGAGCAGGACATTTGTAAAATAAATTATCCATACGAATTAGTTTTTAAACGACCTAGAATGACACATTTATAGATGTATGGTCATTATTTTACACGATATTCACATAGTAACGTTGTTTGTAGCCTTTTCATAAAACCTATTAGGCTACCTAAGGTATTTTCACATATTCAGTAAAAGTGAGCCTACAATGAGATTATTGGCTCCTGAAGTCCACTCATAGCCAATAAGCTCGGTGTTGCTATGCCTTATCGCTTTGTTGGTTGGCTGATCCGTCTGTCACTCATTTATCAAGGTACATTGTGATTCTGCGCTCAATCATCGAAACTGTTGGGCAGTGGGCACCGCTGCGCGCTGGCGCGTCAAAACATTGCGTCTGCACGATTTGCCAGGGCTGGAGAGGAAATTTGCCTCGAAAGGAA
Source organism: Percopsis transmontana (assembly GCA_025447815.1). Taxonomy (NCBI): domain Eukaryota; kingdom Metazoa; phylum Chordata; class Actinopteri; order Percopsiformes; family Percopsidae; genus Percopsis; species Percopsis transmontana. The sequence continues at coordinate 3,804,695 of JAOEHI010000005.1, forward strand.
TGCGAAGGGGGATTTAGGTTTGGCATTGCCACGAAGAAAACGAGGAGGTGCGACCTTTCTACGTGGCGAATATTTTTTTCCTTTCCTTCAAAGGTAAAATACATGTTAAGCTTTTTTGCCAATAATGCTGTTGTTATTATCCACTGTTGTTGTATTGTAAAGCTTAATTTGTCGTGCCCTGGACTTGTTAAACAAAAGCCATTGAATACTTTAAACAGAGGTAACTTTATTGAAGGATGGATATCATACAAGAGGTGCAGTGATGCATGGACGCTTGTTTTGAACGTGGATGGGACGCCAGGTCTGCGGTGGAGGAGGTGTCCTGTAGTTATTATTAGGACAGACGCACGCTGTCTATACTGTATGCGCAACCAGCTCCCTCGGCGCAGTGCGTGGCGCGGTATAGCTACGTGCACAGCAGCAGAAATCAATGCAGACTGTCGTCACGTGAAAAATATGAGCATAATAGCTGAATAGAATCACAAGACTGTAATTAACTTTTTAAAAAGGTATAAAAAGTTCAATACGTGGATTGGTATTCTAAAGTCACTGTCTATGTGGGTGTGTACGTGCGTGCCTGTGCGTCCGTGTGTGCGGGCGTGTGTTTTTGGTCCCGGGCATTGCTAAGCAGAGGCATCCCCGCCATCTGTGTGGTGGCTGAAGTTGTGCCCTAGATAAACTGCTTGTGACCTGATTCATATAAAACACCCTGCATTTCTACAACCGTCGCAGTTACACACTGCCCATTCTATTGCAGATTTGGCCATGCAATATCCCAAATATCCATTGTAGTTAATGGCAGTGGGTTCTGTCCGTATTATGCCAATTGTGGCTATACTGTAGTTGCCCCAAAACAAGGGCTGGGTAGACTAAATATATAACACCCACTGCAAATGTTCTTTAAACAATCTTTGTATTCACACATGCACAAACTGCCTTATCAATTTCCATCCTATTCGGTCTTCCACTGCAGTGTGCATGCGGCTTCATCACGTGAAAAGTCGATGTTGAGGCCTTGAGTCGTGGTAACAAAAAGAAAGATGACCCCTTAAGTCTGTACCACAGTACCTAGATAAACAATCATGTAATGTGTTACCCTAGTGGCTCAGTGAACATATGTTCTCAGCTCTAATGTGTGGTACAGGTGTCATCGCTCTTGTCTTTCTCTCTGTCTCTCTCTTCCTTTCTCTCCTCTTGTCTTGTGCTATTTCCCATCATCACCTGCTGCAGCCCAAACAACAGCAACAGCAGCAATGACAGCATTGTTGCGGACGATGGAGGGTGTGTGTGTGTGTGTGTGTGTGTGTGTTGGGGTGGGTGGGTGGGTGGGTGGGAAGCATAGGAGAGCTGTGGGGGGCGTGCCAGAGGAGTGCTAGCCACTTAGTTGCGTTGTAACTCTGGCTTCTTGTGGTGCCTGAATGCCTTGTGGAGAACCACCATCCAATTTTCAGGCAGCCCAAAATGTGTCTTTGTATCACTATTTAGCATATCAGCATCTTGGTGTCACAGACACACAATGTGGCCTTGCACGAGGCTATTTTAGAGCATGTCCTTTCACAGAGTGAGTGAGGTTTCGCTTTTGGAAAGTAATGGAAAATGTTTATTAAATGTTCCCACAGCATTATACTCCAGACTTGAACAAGTCTGGGATATGCGATGTAGCTTGTATCTGCAGATATAGTCTATGCAGTACACTGTATCTTTGATCATTTGTTGGTTTCTCAGATGTATAAGAATTAGGACCATCTTTTTTTTGGCAGGTAGCAGTTTTTATAAATAGGTAATTAGCATATCAAAATATATTATGACATAATAAAAAACAGCACACTAAGTCCTTAATTAGGGGTCTTTATTTGCCCTATTTCACAGCAATGGCACCAGCAGTGACACCCAAAACATGCTAAACCAATGGACAATGGACACTGGACATCTGTTAAAAGGGCTAATATGTGAAACTGTCACTCAGTTCACATGAATATAAGAGACAGCATGCAGAAAAAATACACAGACACACGTGCAGAAGGACTATGTCAGCATTAAATATTCAAACACTCTACATTTAAATGGCCATCTGTCAGGGGCATATTTGTTACATGCAGTAAGTACATCAACATACTGACAGGCTAACTGTAATATGATCCACTGAGCTTTTTTCAGCTTTATATTTTAAGCTAGTAGACCTAACGGTACTTCTACTAAATTTCAAACGTCACTGACTTTCAGAATACAATAGCTTCATTTTCAAATAAAATGAAACAAGTAAGTTACATTTCATTTCCAGTGAGGCTGCCAAAAAAGTGTTATTCATAGCATTTACTGAGACAGCAGCAATAATCTTGTAGGTTCCCATTAACACGGACACTGGATTGGACGCAGTTCATTTGTCCAATGAAAGACTTGGAATTGGTTTGCCATTCCACGCCCTTGGTCCAATCATATACCTCAGATTTGTATTCGAAAAAAGGCAGTGCAACTTTTTGCTAAAATGTCTTCCTTGTTAATTTCATGGGGATTGGAAGTTTTTTCTGCTCAGGTATTACGCATGTATACAGTGCACTTCCTATGGTGTGAGGTTTTAAAATACTTACTAATAAAAAATTGCACAATGATAGCCATGATGTATTAACAGTAGGTTTAACCAATGATTGGGCCTATGGCTGTATTTTATCACACAGATTAGCTGAACCTCAATAGATACTAGAACTATATAAAGTTCTTTGTTGTTCTCACCGTTTTGTCCTGAAATGACTGAGCTTTGGGTTACACATTGGGAGTGTGTGTGTGTGTGTGTGTGTGTGTGTGTGTGTGTGTGTGTGTGTGTGTGTGTGACAGCTGCACTGAGTGTGTCTTTATGCCCCAATCCTACTCGGCTGGCAGAGAGTCAAAGGAGAGAAAACAAGGGCACGTCTCACTGTCTCAGATACAGCCCACAGCTCTTCCCATGGCTAGCGCAGCCTTTATCTCCCTCTGTCTGACATGTAAATCAACTGCACTGTAGCCATGCTAAGGTAGCCTGTTTCTCATTTTGCCCACTAGTCAACTCCTGTTTAGATTTGAGGAGTTTGTTCCACATGCTTCCGTCCACGCAGACAGGAAAGCGGTGGAGACGTAATAGGAAAAGCTCATTATGAGATCATTTACCACAACAATGAGATATTATCAGAACAGTATATGCCTTGTTTTCATTGGCCCATTTCTGCTTACTGCATTTATGGGATTCAATTTATGTTAGCAAAGATCTATTTGCCTAACTATAAAAGGTCAGTTTCAGACACAAAGTAGATGGATTTGTAAGTCTTGTGAAGTAAATGTGTTTATTGCCTACGCCAAATGTGTGAGTGGTACATTTGGAAAAATAAAAAATAAAATGACTGGCTCCTAATTATTCTGTCTCCGCTGCACATTTAGAGGAGAACACATCTCTGCCCTGCTGCATTCAAGCCTGCTGACACTGTTTTCTAGGCCAACCTACTAATAAACCAGTCAACAGCTCTCCCCAGCCAAAGTATTTTAAGTGCTTGTTCTATTTAGATATCATCCCGCACATATAGCAAGATCTTCACACTACTGCTTGGCTAAGCATGTTATCATTCTCCCAGTGTTAAACGCAGATCGCCTTCTGGGCCTTCAGCGTAGCCCTACTTTTAAACAGTAGTAAAAAATGTCTCCTGCAACTGTAAGCAAGGTAACGTGACAGAGCACCCAGATAGCCTGAACATCCTCCTTGGCCAGGTGAGACTCCAGTTGGTACATGTATTGCAATGTATTGTCGAGTGACCCACCAGCAGTACACCTGCGGCCCAATCCACGTTCTAACTAGCTTCCCAACTAGTCCCCCCTGCGGCTGTAGGGTGAGGGGTAGAGAATGGTGCAAGGCTATGAGCTCTGTAGGGGGTACGGGGAGAGAGGAATGCGAGCCACTTAGCACCGAGGGGGGGGGCACAACACGTAGTCATAAGCCACCATTATCCTCCTCCCTGTCAGGTGTGTGCCTCCCTCCCCACCCCCCATCACGGCCCTCACCTGTGTGTTGCGGTGCTTCCCGTGCGAGCCGACCTGGGCAGGCAGTCCCTTCTTGCACCGCCCGCCAACTCCGCCCATGGTCAGAATGACGCGCTCCAAGACTTTCCAGGCGTACCTGCCCAGCTGCCATCGAACCTACAGCTGCATCCACTGCCGAGCTCACCTGGCTAACCACGACGAGCTCATCTCCAAGGTAACCCGGGACTTGACTCATCTTACCAGAGCCGGTTGCCCCTGGAAACCGTGGGAGCGAGAAGCAGTGCTCATATTGAGGCACATAATTGTTACACAATGTGAAAACTGAAAATGCTTGCTGAACATTGCAGGCAGATGTACTGTGCTTTGTTTACAGATTTCCACATGATGTCGGTTTGCTTTAAAGTGATGTTGAGCATTTATTAAACCCTATAGCTTCCTCAATATTAGTTGACATGCTGACATTCGTAACAAAATGTTCCTTTGCTCGCTGTATTTAATCAACCAACTAAAACCAAATGTGTTGATGAAGCTAATGGGCTTTCACAAGATTCCACTGTCAAATGTATTTTGCACCGGTGTCATAGACAAAATGTCATAGACATGAGTTCAGATACACTGTAAATCAAACATTGAATTGGATTACATTGGATAGAGGGACCAAATTGAATATTTAATCCTGATAGTCAGCATGTGGAAGCTATAGTTTAACAAAAGTTCAATATCACTTGAAATTCAACAAACATCAACTTTTTTTTTTGCGTATTTCAACTTAAACCCTATTTACTCTGCTTCCGATAAGAAAATACAAGGCTCAAAATCAGTCGAAAGTGATTAATTAAAAGTAAAATGAAGAAGATGTGAAAGCAAGAGAGAGGGAGGGAGGGCTAAAGAAGGAGGATTAGCACTAGCTCAGCTGACCATACTCATCTGTTGTCTGCCACACTATTGCGTGTGGCTGGATTATGTTATAAGATTGTTAGGTAATTGGATTGTGAGGGCACTGTCGCTTTTTCCATACGGTATTATGGAAACACTCACCTGTGCACAACGTCCATCTGCCTCTCCAAGGGAATTTACAGTAACAGACACAGAGGTCATGCTATAATATTAAAACTAAAGGGACACATACAACAGTCTTCATATGGTTTACACCCACCACAATGGCATTTGAACTTGTATCAGGAGAGTGCGCCCTGGTGTACATAAAATATGACCCATAAATACGTGCCTGTCATGAGTACAATTCACTTGTGGCATCTCCGTCTTTGAAATGATTGCTTGAGGTCGAAAAATAGAAATCTAATTATATGAACTTGGGCATGATGGTACAAAATGGTAATATAATTATTTCAAACTTCATTGAACTGTTTCCCAAGGCTTTGTTTACACTGACTCTCTCTCTCTCTTTCTCTCTCTCTTTCTCTCTCTCTTTCTCTCTCTCTCTCTCTCTTTCTCTCTCTCTCTCTTTCTCTCTCTCTTTCTCTCTCTCTCTCTCTCTCTCTCTCTCTCTCTCTCTCTCTCTCCCTCTCTCTCTCTCTCTCTCCAGTCGTTCCAGGGCAGCCAGGGCAGAGCTTATCTTTTTAATTCAGTGTGAGTATCATTCTGAAAAATAAAGTCACTCTGGTCGTATGAGAATTATGTTCCTTGGTAACAGCCTAACAATGGCTATTTCTCTATGTGGTGGTAATATTGGTGTCACCATCCGCGGGCACTGGTCCCCGTACACGCATCGTGCCGTCCCTATTGGCTGCACACCTGATAACTCCCAACAGGTGCTGCTTATTATTCATTTTCTGTTGAACTATTTAAGTTTAAGTTTGTCTCTGTTGAACCGTACACACACGAGCACTGCTCGTTGGAGCGCCACCACTTGGTTGCTTTGTCTCTTTCTGGCTCGCGTCTGCACTCCCTCCCCACGCCCGTTACAATTGGTTTTAATTAAGACAGTGGCAAAGACTGGCCTGAAGTGAGTTTGACAACGATATTTGACAACGATATTGCTCTAGTGTTCCCATTTCTACCCCTGTGAGACCACCAGTTGTTGTTTTAGATGTATTATACATGAAAACCACACATTTATAATGGATTCAATAATGAAATCATCTTTGATGGTTATCAAAGAGAAGTTAACAAAGACAATTGTATTACACTTGGGGAAATCTTCTTAAACTAAACAACTGTACAGTATCACGCACGATGCTTGATACTGTACAGCTTTCTTAATAGCCTAATTGGCTATTACTGTATCTGTCTAAATGAGCGATACCAACCTATCGGGATGTGCCAATGTCGGCCGATAACATTGGTCCACCGATATATCGGTCAGGCTCTAATTACCAGATGGATATTTAAACCATCTCTTAGTTGAATTAAAACAAAAAGGAACAACACTATATTATGTTTGGGTTTTATGAAACTACATACTGTATACTGTGGCTTGAATAATAAAGCTGAAATCTATTTATTATTGCACGGCCTAGTGTCCTGGCTTGGTTTATCACTATGGAGAGGAATGAGTGGGTGTGAGCCAGTGACTCACTCTAAAAAGGCCCCACATGCAACACATTTATGTTCAGCCACTTGCATGCTGTATTCATTAAAGGAGAAAATCACACATTTTCGTTGTTTAGTGTTCTGATAATATGTGGCAACATCAGTGATTAATTAATAAAAAAGGGGGGGAAAAAGAAGACAAATCAGTCCTGTAGAGGTTTTCATAATCGGCCTGTATTCCTGTACCACTTCCAATTCTGATTTGGCATGAAATACTTGAAATCCACCGACTAATCAGCGGTAGCTTGGAATACGGAAAGTTTATCTGGACAAACTTTTTTCAGTTGATCCAAAAAATTTTGTAAATTAAGAATAGTGCTTCTTTTTCATTTCTAAAGGAGGTTCTTCAAATGAAACTCACTGGGTTTCACCATAATTGGGGGAAAATATAGCATTGGCCTGCTGGTATTATTTAGTAACGTGGTTGGGTTACATACTACCGCAAAACATGTGTGCTTAGCAAATTAGGCAGTGCCACGTAGGATCTACTAAAAGAAACTTAAAAATGTTTGCGCCGTTTCAAATGATCAGTTCAAGGGCTTTTTGCCGACCCTCTGAACATGTGCCACAGACTCCAGTTTGAGAATAGCTGCTTTCATTCTGTCTCTCTTTCCCCCTCCCTTCTTTTGTTTCTCTGATGTATCTTTCCATCACTCTGTTTTTCCTAAACACCCCTCCACTCTCAGGGTGAATGTGGGGTGTGGTCCAGCCGAGGAGAGAGTTTTGCTCACAGGCCTGCATGCTGTGGCAGATATCTACTGTGAGAACTGCAAGACTACCCTGGGCTGGAAATATGTAGGTATACTTGGCGCAGACTGGACCTCTGATTAATGCATGCACAGCACAGACAGACACTCTGCCCACATTTAGACATGGCCAGGTCGGGTTAGGAAGGTCATAACATAGCAAAGCCTAATTTTATTTGGATGCTAATTCTATTTGGCCATCCTCTGTGCTCTCAATGTGAAAGTAAAGTTACCGCTGTGTGTATCAGAGGACTTCTAAGAATGGATTTTCGCAGGAAGATGACAGGGATAGTATTTAATTCTGAATTAATATTTGCATCAGGTGGGCAAGGATTTCACTATTTCATGTCAGGATAATGTTATTTTATTAAATTTTACATTCCAAGAACCACTGTTTTCGTGGGGGAAACTGCATATTAGACCTTTAAAAAGCAAATTATGTGTTCAGACTGAATGGTGATGTTATGCATGTATACATTACATATCACAATACCATGCCTAAAAGAGAGGCTTTACAGTAAAACACTTGAACCTCTGAGCCTTAAGGCAAACAATTCACTGTAATCACTATGCTTGTATTTATATGTTTTCTCTTGTCAGGACTTTTTACCGCCATAGGGCAGGGAAAACATACTCAGGTGCCAAGACATTAGATATGGCTCAGTGTGAGCTACAGGCAAGGTTGTTTTTCTGCGGCTGAAAAAGTTTTTGACCTAGTGCACTTCTCATCAAGAAATATGATAACCCCCTCTGTTGCTGCAGCTGCAGACCAAAATAGCCAAAGACAATACAAGGTATAGAAGCCTCACAGCCCGGAACAACGTCCTTCAGGCCTTTTCCATTTTTAGGCATTTAGCTTAAACTCTTGTGTAGACTTATATAAAGGTCAAATTCAGTGACATGCATACAACATCTATTTTAAAGGTACACACTTCAGTTTGAATGAATGGAATTACCCTTGGTGGTTACAAAAACATTTGAAATTTTTTGTAATGAGTAATGAGCTTGCATTTCTTTCTACTCCTTCCCCTACATCTCTGATAGTCACATCTTCTCTACCTGTACCTCTCTACATCTACGTGCACAGTAGTGTTTTAGTTAGCTGGGAAGGAAATATGGGGTTCTGGGAGCACTGTAACGCAATTGAGGAATGTACCTTTCATTGACACAGTCAGTGACCTAAGCATGTGGGGACTGTTCACAAGCCACCAGCCCATTCTTATTTAAATAATAAAAGGAGATACAGGACAGCCAGTGATGTGGTTATGCAGCCTCCTCTGCAGTGCTAACTGACTGTTATGTAACCACTTGTACAGACACTAGTCGAGGCAAGTAGAAGGAGCGAAAAGTTTGTTTGTAACTGCCCTTGGGAGGCAAAAAACTGTCTCATATTTGTATATGTGTAGCTTTCTACAGTATCTGCTTTGTTGATATCACCGTCTTTTTGATTTGTATTAATTTAAGGGGTAGGTTGTCTAGATCTAGTATTGTTTTGGGCAGGGTATTTATAAATTTAGTCTATACATGCATAATACCTGAGGAGTGGAGCTGTTTTCACTCCAATCACCATAACATCTCTGGTTTGAGAGAGAGTTACTTTTAGCAAAAACCACACCACCAATTTATTTGGATCCAAATCCAATACACAAACAACGTAGAAAACAACAGGGTTCTCAAAATGCACAAGTCCAAAAATGCACATAAATGAGGAGGAAATGAAAACAACAATTTATTAGAGTCATCGTTTGGGATATGATAATAATAAAGATGAGTGTAAAGTTTTAAATCTGTCCTTTTTTAAATTAATTAATTTAATATTTCTTTTATTTATTTTCCCTCGCTTGTGTCTAAATTGGGTCGTTGTATGTCTGTTATGTCTTCACTGTTTTGGTTATCTTCTAAGATATCTAAATAGGATGCTGGGGGAGGGATGGGGATTATATGGGAATTATTTCATATGTTGATTCTGTGATTCTGTTATTTGTACAATGCAAAATTCAAATAAATAGAAGTTTAAAAAAAAGTCATTGTTTAAGGGGTTATGAATGCAATGCAGGCTTTGCGAGGCAGTGGGGTAGGCATGTTTTCGCGTGTATATGCGCTGCTGTATCATTACTCATGCGGTAACTGAATAATGAATGAACCGAGTACGTCTGAGCTAAATGCATTCCATCTCTTCTAAAAAAGACATAGACACCTGTAGCAAAGTTGTGTTCATTATTTTTACTTACTAGCGAAGACATCTTTGCACTTTTTCAACTAGGTGGTCAGAGTTTTTAGTCGGAACTAGGAAATGCAGGGTTAGTGTCAGAGACCTTCTCAGCTCCAACGGCCAATACGCTACTCTTTAAGTGCCCTCTCTCTCTCTCTCTCTCTCTCTGTCTCTCTCTCTCTCTCTCTCTCTCTCTCTCTCTCTCTCTCTACCAGGAGCATGCTTTTGAGAGCAGTCAGAAGTACAAGGAAGGCAAGTTCATCATCGAGTTGGCCCACATGATTAAGGACAACGGCTGGGACTGAGGCACCGAGCAGCAGCGCTACAAAGACAGTGGGCCTGGATGGATAGATTCACAGGGGGGAGGGGGGGTTAATGCGTGGTGGGTGGCAGTGTGACTTTGATTTGGCTGATTTACCTTTAAACTCTGTAAGCCCATACTACTCCCCTACCTAGCACCATTTTTCCTCTTTTACCCAACCCGAGAACAACACGCAAACACACACCCACACACAGTGAGCTGTGGCCATATCCGCCTCTGCAGATCTTGGAGTAAACAAGCAGACAGTGTTTCTGTAGGATATTACTCGGTTTGCATACCATACAGTAACCTACTAAACACACACTGTCCATAAGTCCACAAACAAGGTGTCCCAGGCATCCCAGTCTGACAGGACTCTGTAAGGATCAGGCCAGACTGCTTTCCCCGTAGCAAACGGTGAGTGAAAGAGAAACCATGTGACCTCAAATTCACCCACAAGGTGGTTTACTGCGGTTCCATAACCTATATTTCAATGTCAGAAATTACACAGTAGAAAGGTCGATTTACAGACCCAAAACTGCTGGTCGGCATATGAAAGAAATTCCTCTATTTAAACCTGACATTACAATCAGTAGCGGGAAAAGTTTACTGATATTCAGGTGGGAAAATAAGCCAGTAAAAAGGGAACCAGTAATCCGGATTGGCCGCTTCCACGACCCTGGTCGTTGCCCGGTGTGAATAAGATGACTAAGGGTTAGACTAAGATGATTAGAACAAATCCAGCTGATCTGGACCATGCCCAGCTGGTGTGCTAGAATCGAGACTTGGCTGAGAGGCGTAATATGGCGGCGGGGGGTTGCCAGGCTGCCCGACACGGAGCCAGGGCTCAGGGGTGGGGGCGGACATTCCCGCTGATCCACTTATCAAGGAGTTTTGGGTGGGAGATGGGGGGAAGGGGGGTAAAAGGTGAGAGTGACAGGGATGCAAACAGCCCTCCACTCTTTCTAAAACCCTCTGAGGAAGTTGACCTCGTTGAGGCCCCACAGATCCTTTGGATTTTATTCATTCTTCGACAACACCGAGTCAGGTAACGCGATCCGCGCGTGTCTGCTGATGTTGGAAACCCAGCTTCGCATTTACCTTTGTAACTCGGATAGACGGATAGATTTACACAACATAAGCATGTCTCAGGTCAAAAAATACTTTAGCTGGGTTTCCCAAAGGTAATGTGAGCATCATCTTCTGCCATCGTAGGTCCATTTAACAGAAATAATGCTTTGTAAGCATTGTGGCTAGAAAACATGAGCTTTGTTGTCAGACAAAAACCTTACATGTCTATAAAGTCAGCTTTTCAGAAATTAAAAACGGGGCGTGCACTGTAGTAGTTTCATTAAATCAATTTGAAGTGCTTTTAAGTCAATTCAGAAAGAAGTATAAATTATTAGGTTTTCATTTGACCGCACCGCTGTTCATATGAATACAAGGAATGATAGTAGCTAGCTATCACTCCAAGGCTCTCAGTCTGGGATGACTGCTGTTATGTAGTCCTTGTCTAACGAATCATTATCCCAGAATATTCAAACCAGAGGGATACACAGGGAAACAAACTAGGGTAATGTTTATGGGTAATTCAATATATTCAAAAATATTTTCTCCCAATTGCCATGAAGTTCGTCCTTTTTCCAAATTCTTACTGTTTTACTGTAAATACCAACTTAATGAAACATTAACCATTTCCTTTACCGTTTAAAGTTTAGGTTAACACTTGGGTAACAGTTAGGATAAGGTGAAACTTGATTCATAGCCTAGGCTGCTGCAATAAGCGATCATTTGTTCTGCATTAGAAGATTCATTTGAAATGTTTACTGGTACACTCCTTGATTTGTGTCCGGAATTATCCTTGTGGTTGAAACCACTTTTACAAATGGGTTGTTGTTTCTGTTTGAAACTGGTGACAGCACATGCTCCTTCCACTTCTGAGTGCTGAGTGGCAGACACTCCTCTCTACTCCTCCCCCAACAGAGCTCATAGGCTTGCACTGTTCTCTACCCATCACCCTATAGTCACACAACCTTTCAGTTGTGTTTCAAAACACAAACAATGGCCTGGGGCGAAAATGTGTGTCTCTGGTGGAGCTATAACACAGTTGAGGAGTGTACCTTTAAATGCTGACCCTGACTCCTTTGTAATGGGTATGGCATCTTTCTGTTGCTGAGAAAGGCTTTGTTAAATTACTTGTTCTGTACACCACTCTGTTTCCAATTCATTCAAACATTGTCCTAAAAGTTGCCCAGAATCCAACAAAACAAAACTATGTTAAACATAATATGCAAGGTAACCAACTGGCCAGCAGTTGAGTCTCTGAACATAACCCAGTGCAACCAAAGAATCCAACCATCAAAAGTAAATCAACCAAACAAAATAGGTTCACTTTTGGTTGGGAAAATGTTGCAAAATAGGGGGTTTGTGTATAGCTGAACGCCAAGGTTGTGGATAACCTCTTTCTGTGATATATTATGATTTTGTAAATGACAGATCTTAATATATGAATATATTCTATTTACTGTATTCACAACAAGAATTACACTCAACCTATGTGTTACAAACTGTAAATAGTGTCATTGTAATGTTTTATCTATGATCTGTACGATGATGAATGATTATGATTTTAGGTCATGTCATGCTTTCTCTCTGTACCCCACATTGGCTGTACAATACTTACTACTTTTTTACTGAAAAATGTTTCAATTTTATTGTCTTTTGTAAAGGAAATGCTGATGTTGACTATATATATACATATATATCATCGAAGCTTCATCAATTAAAATGCACCTTGGTATCTGTATGGAATATAGCTTGTCCTCTTGGTATATCTCACTGTATGCATTGTAAATAATCTCACTTTTTCTCTAAATTGTGGATTAGTTCCAAAAATAAACTGTGGACAGGCTGTGCAAGTTTTTTATGTATTAAATGCACAAATCAATAGATATAAACCATGGAAGACTTGAATGTACTAAAAAAGACTACAGTTGACATTATTCTCAATCATATTAATATTTGTAAACACAACTGTGCTTGGAAGTGTGGGTGGCTGTAGGGGGAGGGGTAGAGAACAGAGTGGGGGAAGTTTAGAGAAAGGAGGGGCATGCCAAAACATTTTTTAACGCTTCAAGTGCATGGGCAATTCCGGATATAAATAGCTGCATCTTTAACCAAACATGGCAGATATTTGTGATGATAGTCTGAACTAGACATAACAGAAAGTAGGCCTGGCCCTTAGAGCTTGCCTTGTAAAGGTGACATGAGGTGTTTGAACACCTTCTTCCCCTTTTATTTTCCTAATGGAAATTAGTGCTTAATATTATTACTTAGAATTGGAAAAAACAAAATGGCTGTTTTGCTTTGACTCCACTAGCTTGCTGCTTCAGTTGCTCACTTCTCACCTAGAACCCAAATTTAAAGCATAGGGAAACCGTGGCCAGTGAAATGGATATGTGAAGGTCCTTTCTCTGATCTCCTATATACACTTACCTCCTTAATTCACCCTTTCTCTCTCTTGGTCCTTCTTAGCAAACCCACACTAAATATTACTGCAGCAGATGGTACTATGTTTTCATTGGGCTAGGTCTCCTAGCAACCTCCTGCCCCCTCTCTCTAATAAAGCACAACAGTTTAGTTGGTGTCATGCACTGTCTGGATCTACTAGCCTTCTTTCTCATCTCTCTCTCTCTCTCTCTCTGTTTGATTGACTTTCTCTCTGTGGTGTCTGCCAGTCGCTTACTGTACACACACAAACACATACACGTGAAAATCCACAAAACACACATCTGGAATTTTTTAACCCTGCATGACCTAAATTTAATGATATGCTGTGTTCTGTTTGAAGTGAATGGTCACATGTGGGTCAGGATGGGTTTCACAACTGTTTTGCACATGTGAAAAATCTACAAAATATGCATCTCCTATTCTTACTTTATATTTAGATTTCACAAGGGGTTTGCTATTCTGGGTTGCCCGTCTAACGGAAATAAACCAGTGCTTCTTGCCATGTTGGGAAACTTATGGTACACCAAAAGATGCAACTTTGGTCCTGGGCTGGCCAAAAGTTTAATGAATGCTGGTCTGTATCACAAGGTTGTGTTGCTCTTACTGTGACAGTCTGTGTGTTCTAGGTCTGGGAGAGTAAGGGGCAAGTCAGGACTTGTATCCTTACATGTCATTTCTGTTCCTGTCCTCCCCCTGCCCCTGGCCTGGACACACACACACACACACACACACACACACACACACACACACACACAATAACAGCAACAGACAAAGTCTCTGATGGCTTGCAATTTTATCATCAACAAGACTCAGACTCTCTCGCTTTTACGTACACACACACGCACACAAACTAGACACACAAAACCGCCACCACAACTTAAAATTACTACCATATAGGGAAAACAATACACACAATTACACACATTATCTACACAGCAGATTATAAGCAGCAGATCCCACTTCTAAAAGGTTCAATTAAGACTCTCATTGGGAGCGATATTCACGATCAATATGATGCCATAAAGTCCAAACATGCAACAGGCTGCTCTAACAGCTAAAAGCTTTCTTTGTGAGAGGGGGTGAGGGGGGGGGGATACATGATCTGTTTTTTGGATAAACTTCTGCCTCAGTGAGGGGAATGCAGGCAGCTTGCTTGTTTGTTTATTTGGGAAGAAACGCTCACAGGCCTTGGCAGAGAGACATTTATCTTGCATCCTGTGACCTCATATTTGTATCAGGCTCCCAATGACCAAGACAGATAGCATTCTCATTGGAAAGCAATGTACAAGGGAAACACAAAACAACGCAAAAAGAAAAAAGAAAAATGCAATCAAAAGCCTTCAGTAAAGGGCGGCATGAGTGATGACACTGTTTATATGGCTGACACGCTTATCTAAATACCGCACCCCGTGAACAGTAAGAGCATTCATGTGGCTTTACAATAAAAGGGCTCTTCTATTTCTTTCTGTTCTCGTTTGAGTTGCAACCACAACCCATATATTCCAAATATATTGTAGTATTGTCATCTCTTAGTGGTCACACTTTTTTCTTTTTACAAATCAAAGGGATTATGCGATATCTAATGAAAAGGAGTATTTATCCAAATATCCCTTTTTCAAATTACATGTAAAGGGACAGCCCTTGGTGTAACTTACTGTACTTTAGTACACCTTGTCTAGCAATGCCAAAGACTATTTTCAAAATCGTAGATTTATCCCTAACAGAATAAGCCTAGTTAATTGTTGAAACCAGAATTACAAAAACGTTTTGGACTAAAATTCCAAGAGCTCCCACACCTGAGTGCTGAGTGGTTCACATTCCTTTCTACTCCTCCCCTACAGCACTCCTAGGTGTGCACCCTTCTCACCCCCGACAGCCACCCAAAAAAAGTTGTGAGAAAAAAGAATCGGGGCATTTGGGGTTCGCATTCTTTTGTGTACTTGTTCCCTATTGAATCTCATAATGTTTACATTTAGATCATTTAGATGCTTTTATCCAAAGCGACTTACAGTGAGTACAATTAGTATTAAGGAGCAGGTAGGGTTAGGCATCTTGACAGCAGCTGGAGGACTGAACTGCAGAGGCTATAAATAGATATCTTCCAAGCCCCTCCTCTCATGAAACTGCCCACCCCTGTCACGTGACCAAGGTTCTAGCATTACCAACACAACAAACAGGACACAGTGCAGACTGTAGCCTACAACACAAACTAGACAGGAGGGAATCTTTCCACTGTCAGAGATACAAACAATATAAGAGATGCGTCCCCTCACCTGTTCTTATTCTGAACTTCTTGTTTACTTTAAAAGAAGTGCATGAAAAGACATCACATCAAGTTTCTAATGAGCACTTCTCTGCTGGGTCTTTGCTCAAGGCTTTTAAACACAAGAATGTTTATGTGCACATTGTATTTTTAGGTACACTCCCTGATTGTGTTCTAGTGGCCCCAGAAGTCCAAACGTCCACCCCAGTTCACCGTTTATGCTAGATACACAGCTGTGAATGAAAGTACACATGGCTGGGTGAGGGGGTCGAGTACAGTGGGAGCCTATAGGTGCCAAAGAGGAGAGTGCCGGCCATTCAGCACTCAGGTGAGAGAGGCGCATGCACTCTGGGAGTTTCAAAACAAACTCCCTTTATCTTCCATACTTTTCACTTTTCTTTTTTTTTTAAACTGCATTGCTGTTGGATGTAGCCTTGGGTTGCAACCGTGTGCGCCTGGCTTGATTTTGGCCTGGTGGCCTAATATGTCCAATACCTATCTAATCTAATCTAATCTAATCTCGCACAACGGCTGCATAATAAGCAAATTCACGGCTACCAGTGGAGGAACAGGTAGATAGAAAAGTTGATTACATATTTTTCTGACTTGGCCAAAATATTATATTTCCAGGCTAAATAAGCCCTTGAAATTGAAAGGACAGAAAGCTTTCCAGAATAGGTACATGGAGCATTTCACTATGATAATCAATGCTTTTACTGGAAAACTAATCTATCCTCCCCAAATCAATTGAGTGCATTAGGATTCCAGCTGCACCTTTAGTTGTAAATGTAGTTATTGGGCCTATAAATACACCCCCACCCACAGATGCATACAGTACCTCTCCCCCAATGTACAACCAACATATCTATTTCTTACTCAAACTACCAACTATAGTGATCTGACACCAGAGCAGTATCCATTTACCATTCTTGTCCAATGATATTACAATAGATAATCTGAAAAGTGTTACCTATTCATTTACTATTACGATAGTAATATGCAATATCTACAGGATATTTAAGACACTACAGACCATGTTGTAGTATTAAAGGATAATTATGAGCAGAGTTTGAGTCGTACAGTGTGGTATGTAATAAAAGATGACTTATCGCTGTTTACATTTAATCACTAGGAGTCCTGCTTTTCCCTACATGTTTCTCCTTAACTGGGTATTTATATGTATGAGAGATAAGATAGATATATATAGATAGATAGATAGATAGATATATATACAGTACAGGCCAAAAGTTTGGACACACCTTCCAAAGGTGTGTC
>JAOEHI010000005.1:3821656-3835225 GCA_025447815.1 Percopsis transmontana
TGGAATCTTACCATTGCCTGGAGGTAGAGCGGGGCGGTTCCTTTTGCTGCCTTGTAGGCCAGCACTAATGTTTTGAAGGCCAGCACTAATGAAGGCCAGCACTAATGTTCAAGGCATATAAAACATTTATTTTCAGCAAATCTATTAATTACACCAACATTGTGCTTGTGAAACAGTGCACGAAGAAAACTAGTTATAAACATCACTAATTCCAAAGCACTCTGGCATATGGTCCTTTAGAAATAGCTGACACTCCCACAGAACGAGAAAATTAAGTAGTAATTCATGTAATTACCCCTTTAAGTGCATAAACAACCATTGTCCGGAATTCCACTTGTGGTTGAAACCAGCGTTTCTGGGGGTGTTATAGTGCATAAGTAAAGTACCTAATGACATAATGCTGTCTTTATTCTAGGAGAATTTAGTTTGCTTGCAATAACTGGTGGTTAACTGGTTCAACTGTTAAATTGATAAATGTATTGATTGTAAGTCGCTTCGGATAAAAGCGTCTGCTAAATGCTGTAAATGTAAATGCTGTAAATGTAAATGCTGTAAATGTAAATGCTGTTAATGTTATAACAAAGAGTGAGGAGTGTACCTTTAATAATCAATCTCAACCCACTGCCAACCCTACTTTATTTCACTTCTCTGTCCAGCAGGGGAATAAGGAAATTGGAAAGGTTTTAGTGAGAGATGAATGACCCATTTTCAGGGAGTATGGACGCTTGGTATTCAAGGCAGCATCTTAGAGGTCTCGGCCGTTCCCTTGTTTGGTGGTGGGGCGTTCTACAGTGGCAGAAAGCATTAGAGAAGGCTAAAAACACATCCCATCTGTCAACTTTTCTCCCCTGCAGCACACAAAAAAAAAAAAAAATCACTGCCTGAGGACTTCAGGGGGGTTCAAATCCGAGTGTACCCAATATTTGCTGACTATCCCCACTGTTCCCCTAAAGAACTTTGGGCCTTTTTTGAGAGTGTACTGAAACCAGTTTTCTGGTGTGAAATGTGACCTGCAATTCGTCATCAATCAATCATCTAAGAAAATCTATTCAAACAATGGAAATTCAACATTTTAGCTTTACATCTCCCACTGAAAAGACACACTGACAATTAAATAGACTAAAACTTGAAACATTATATTATGCCCTTAAAGAGCGGGGGTGTTGGCTGGGGTCAAGAGAGGACATAACCTCACTTCCCCCAGATGTTTGGAGTCTTGTTCCCATCTCCCTGTAGAATGTTCTGTTAGGATCAGAGGTCCACCGTAATAAATCACTGGAGGGCAGGCCAGCACCCCCATAAGGAAGAGGAGAAAGATACTGGAGAGGGAGGGGAAGGGGCCAACAAGGAGAGGAAGTTAAGAAAGAAGGGAAGAATGTGGAAGACTAAAGGTGCGGTTTCCAGTTACTCAAAATAAAATAAATAAATTAGAAGTTACTTAATTGCACCACAACCTTTCACACTTCTCTATAATATTGCCAAAACAAAATGAAAGAAGGGCTTTGAGAATGCGCAACTCCTCAGAGTTAAAACAGAACCAGAGCAGGATAAAGGCCAGCACATTGTAAAATAAGATATCATTACTTTTTACATCCCAGAAAAAGAGTTCTATTGGACAACAATCTCTTTATGCAATGGATGACAAAAACGCATCCGATGTGCAAGTCTCCCAGCTAAATGTTTAGAATTCAGTTTCCACTGAGCTGGGCCAACTGTCATGTGGGATGTGTTCTTGCCGAGTGATAGCCTGGATGTAGTTATTCTTAGTATAAAAGGCCATGCCCAGAACATACATAGAACATATTCTAAAGTCATAAAAAAATATATATAAAAATAAAACCCCCTCACCTTGTGGGCGAAACTAGCATTACAAAAACCTTGTTTTGATTTAAAACTAAGAGAACACATGGCCATCCCACACCTGAGTTCTGAGAAGTTCACACTTCACTCTACTCCTCTCTCTACAGTGTTCATTGGCTCACATATTCTCTACCCCTCCCCTTATAGCCACGAGTATTTTTGTGCACTCCAGTTGTATTTTAAAATATAAACGTGAGCTGGGGAGGACATTGGTTTCTGGCAGGGCCATAACAAATTCTTTTTTTTAATTTTTTTAAAGGAGATATAAAAGGGAGGTATGTAGAGATGGCCTGTGTCTCTCTCTGCAGTCGTGGGTTTAAATTCTACACCTTCTGGGACTCATAATAACTTGCTGTGTAATCTTCCCGTTGGCCACAACATGTTTAAAAGATGACTTGCGATGCCTCGACTCCTGTCTTTAAACATAAATGAGGTCATTATATAGTCCCTCCAGCTACCAACTGGTATAACACCTGCTCTATTATATCAGTAGGCTGGCAGATGTGAAAAGAGGGGTTACGGGTCATTTTTTAAAACATTTTCAAAGAATTCTTTTATACATTTTCTGTAGTACTGCCTTCCAAAATTCCAAATTATTATTTTCTACTTAGTATGCTATTTCACCAGGTGTCAGGAATAGGCCTAGGCCAATGCAATATTTCCCTCTACATTTGGCACATTGACAAGCGATATGGGTATCTGACTCACTGCTTTAAAGGTCAATATTTCTGTGTCTTCTGCCTTGTC
Organism: Percopsis transmontana; assembly: GCA_025447815.1. Lineage (NCBI taxonomy): Eukaryota > Metazoa > Chordata > Actinopteri > Percopsiformes > Percopsidae > Percopsis > Percopsis transmontana. The sequence goes on from JAOEHI010000005.1 coordinate 3,824,264, forward strand.
TCGCCAGCGCTGCGAACAACAAAGGCATACTAGGAAGTAGAAGGCTGGCTGACACCACATGACCACATATGGCTGTCTTCAATATTTATGTTTCTTGTGAACTGTACCCTTTAGCAAGGCCATTGTGACTGTCCACCTCTGGTACCAAGAGACAATGGGCTTAGTGCTTTTACATCCTGCAGCATGTCAGGTTAAGCTGAGCCACAACTATTTCAGCCCTCAGAGGAAGCATTGGTTTTGGTTTACTGTACCTCTGTAGACTAGCTTGCCTGTTTTCTCAAAGACACACATGCATGCATAGTCACGGGCAACACATACATAATCAAAGGGCAATTGAAAGGTTACTGTGAAAGGTTCCCACATGAAGCTGAGCCAAATAGGCCACAGTGAGACTTTGTACTTGAGTTGAAAATGAGGGTGCCAGCTGCCCAGAACTCCTGGCATTGATTAAGGCCATCTCATTGGCATCTATTACCCATTAGTTTCTTGCAGGCCAGCTGATAAAGCAAACTGATGGCAGTTTAGCGAGTAGTGCATCTATGCAATTTCAAACATGGAACAACGGCAGAGATGGCATTTGTTCAGCTGTGGCAAATACCTGGGGGCAATATACCAGGGTCAACTACACTAGCAGGAGGCAAGTCTTGAAAATGCTGTACTGCTTCAGATTTGCGAAGGCGGCGTGCTGCCTTCAGAGGTTACAGCAGCTGTTTAGCTCAAACTGGTGAGTACACCTGGTAGTTGGGTCGATTGGGGGCGGATTACATTCCCACCACAAACAAACTGCTCCAGAGTTCGTTTGAGACCGGACCGAGACCACCTCGTCTCAAGGGTACGGTCGTTATGGTCCACACCCAAGTGTCATTACTGTGTTCATCAGATCAGATCACAGGGCTTCCATATGGGTTAGCTCACTCGTCAACTGCATTATAGTGCCGCTAGAACCCAAAATTTCCATTTATGACTGAAACACAATTATCCACACTAGTGTGGGAGACTCTAGAAGAAGGGGTAGTTAATGGATTTGATAAGAGCTGTAGGAGAGCACAGACACAAGTCCAGACTAAGCACAGGTGTGGGAGGGGTATATGCTACGAGTATCAAACCAAAAAAACATAGTTTTTGTGATGCTTGTTTCAACCACTATGGCAATTCTAGACGTAAATCAAGAATGTAAAATCAAGTGTCCCTTTAATTTGAATTTGATAACAGAATGAAGCAGGTATGGGCAGGGCTCGTTCATTACTGGGTGGCTTTTTCAGGGGAATCGGCGATGGTTGCAAAAGTGTTTTTGATGCAGAAAGAGTCTTGAATTTGCCCTGCCAAGCCCCGACTGGTCCTTTAGTACATAGAACATTGATATGCTGATGATGGTAGCCTCATTGTCCAGCACAGGGACCTCAGAGAGCTGGCATTCTTAATAATACCACCATCCCATGTTGTCGACTCATTTCCCATCCGTCCAACAGCCCTTTGGAGTAACTCCTCGGACTACTTTCACAGAAGCGTGACTAATGCATATTTCTGGAATTTTATTTCCGTATTTGTTGTGGAAATCTGTTAGGTCACCGCCTCACCGTGAATGTAAACCTGTTGAATATTTTTGTCTCATTTCATGGTAAACAGAGAGGCTTCAAGCAACACAAAACCCCAGTCAAAAAGGTAAGAAGCTATTCCCAGGAATAATAAATAATGGAAATAATGATTGGCAAGGTAACTCCTATAACAAACTACTGATTTCACTGGGATCGACTGTCGCTATCAAGGGGCACTGCTGTGACTTGCCCACCTATGGGTACTTGGGGGGTGGGGTAAACAGAAGGGAAGGAGGGAGGTATGAAAACAGGAACCGTGCATGGCTGCCTGTGAATGTGTGTGTACTGCACACTGGAGCTGTTGTCGGTCATCGTAGCTGGAGTAGAGGTGTGTGTGTGTGTGTGTGTGTGTGTGTGTGTGTGTGTCTGAGAGAGAGAGAGACGGGGGCGCAGGCAGTCAGGCTTCCTGTCCTGGCACACACCCTGTTTTGCCCATTTCCTGCCTGCTGTGAAATGCCCCCAGCTTTACTCGCCCCGCCCTTTCGTGTAGAGCCTCTGCCCAGCCAACCCAAACAAGGCCTGGTCAGAGCAGCTCTCTCTCTCTCTGTTTCGTCTTTCTTTTTGTGACACTTCCTCTTTTTTTCTGCTCCAGGTGCATGTAGAAGTCAAGTGAAAACACAGTAACCGCTACGCCACAACAGTGGGTCGGGGGCGGGAGGGGGAGCCACTGGTCCTTATTTTCCTTGCAGAGCGTGAGAGCGCGAAGAAAAATATTAACTAATACCAACTGGAAAAATATGCCTATTTTCATACAACACACACACCACACAAAAAATATAAGGGTAAAAGCAGCAACCAGCCAGCCTTCTTTTCCAGAAACACACACCAGCTCTCCCTTATGGACTATAGCACAGAAAAGGCACTTTAAATAATACAAAATTACACAAAACAAGAGGAAAAGAGGTTTTGTCTAAACGTGTTTTCAAAGTGTATCCCCACCCTATTCAAAAGGCAATTTTTCTAAAAACAGGACTCCGTGTTCCTTGCTTTTAGGATCTTTATCCATTTTAGCCTGCATCCGTTCTGAGTCAACATTCTCTCCGCACCTCTTAAAAAAAACCTTGCCTGTCAAACAGGAGGAAGTGAGACTAAAAGACAATGTTTTGCGACCCGTCATTTATGGTTTATTCTCACTCACACACACAGAAAACACCAAGATTATGTTGTATTTACCACAAATATTATTTAAATATTCCATTTACCTTTATTGTTATAGAAAGTGAGAAGTGACAAAACTGAATTTGTATCACAAAAAAGGGTTTTGTAAGTCCTACAAGTAAATAAATTAATCTTTCTGGTGTCCAATGCCAACAGCCCTATCACTGCCTAATGACATCCAAATGCAACATTAAGCAGTGCCTGGATTCAATCAGGCCATAAAAAGCTTCACACTGTATCTGATATAATTTCCCATGATGCATTGTGCCTCTTACCATCTCATCAATTAGTGTGCATTTGGTGGAGCAGATATTCCCAAAAGGGATTTTACACTGCCTCTAAACAGACCATTAAGAACAACAACAGCTTCCAAAAACAGCTTCCAGCTACTTGGGAGTCTGTGACCTCAGAGCAGAGTGCTTTTGTTCCTGGGGCCAGCGGTGGAGGACAGCAGGTGGTTGAGATGCACGCGCACACACACAATATGAACCCTTGGGGCCAAGAAAAAGGAGTGCTCTGGCATAATAAAGATTTTTTAGGCCTAAACCTTATAGCTGGTTTATGAGTCCTTCTAACAACACAGCTTTTAGCAGTGTACTGTGAAGAATAAAGCTTCCCAGCTTTCTGAAGCCTGCTGATGTCATGTGGACACCTTATAAATGGAACATCTGTGCAGCTGAATGAGACCGCCCAGCCCACTCACTCATTATTCACAAGTCAGATCATAGGTTAAAGTCACAGTATGGTGAAACCGTTTGGGTGTGTGTGTGTTTTGGGTCATGTCGAGACCCATCGCCAATTAGGCCATCGCACAAATTAAATATAACAGGACTTACTTCTCACTTGTGTCTTAAAGATATAACTAGCACAGAAACTTGCGATACCAATTTTTGGTATAAACATATTAAAACTGAACCTCACCTATAACCCATCGTTTGAGGACCAGAACCAGATCAGTATTTTCATTCCATTGTTTCTCAATGACACACAAACTGAAATAGATATATTTCATTTAAAATTCTACAATAACAAACCAGAATAACTCGGAGTAACTCGAGAATACATGCTACCAGTAGTGACAGCTTTGTTTTACAAGTATGTTTTTGGGAAACAATAGAACTGAATGACAAATTAATACAACAGAGTTTCCGGTGTAGCAGCTAAAGGTAAGGAAACCACAGCCAGGGGTTTAACAAAAGTTCAATTCTGCTTTATATTTAGGTGTACATCCCACAAAGAGACACTGCTGTTTTTAGAGTACATTTGGAAAGGGATCCTTGCATCTGTCTGGATTGTGTTTTCATACCACTCTGTATCAGTGCATTCCATAAGCAACCAATAAGCCAGGCAGGCAGGCCAGCTAGCAAGCTGCTCTTTCTCACCGAGACCAGCCTTGAAAATGTCTGTTAGAACCATAAGGCTGAAGCCTTTTGCAAAAATAGAAACAGTTTTGTCTCAAGTAGACTTCATAAAATGTCACCACAAAACCTGATCTCTATACAGAACATGCCTGATCTCTATACAGAACGTGACTTAGTGCATGAAGTAATGGATTTTGAAGATAATCATAATAGGCTAGTGCTTTAACTACAGCATTTATAGGGCTGGCAGAATCAGTTACCCTTTTCCAGAATACTCATATTGGTTCTGCAAAGTGCAGTTTTTTTCACTGTGTCGTCAGACAAGTTTGCCAGGGCCACACTTATACAAGGATTACTCGAAAGAAGAGTCCGAAGATGCAGGTCACCCTCCCCCACATCGCCACAAGAACTAAAAGTACACCCATCCATGTTGGCAGTGAAAGGCCAGTGTTGTTTCTTCCGATCAGTTGCACCTGCTCTAGTACACCCGGGCCATATTCACTTAAGGGTACTTCCTGTTAATCTATAATTCACCACTTACACTGTGTCAAAGCCAGAATAAAAGACATCAAAATGTATATGCATTTTGAAGCCCTAGGTCTTAAAACCTACCTTGAACCTCATTGGACCTACTGCTTAACATTAATGGTTTAAAAATGATGCTACTACTTATAGTTATCACAGCATATTAACTGGTCTCCTACACTTCAAATTTATAGTTCCATTGCTTTTCTTTTTGGCCGTATAATGATGAAACACAAATACAAGCCCTTATTTGTTGTGACAGTAACTTTCATGTTTTTCAGCCACATCTGTAACTGATTCACGTCACATTTAAATGCGTGTTTTGCTTACATAGAACCCCTTGCTTGAGCGATCCAAATGGAAGCCTGAAGTGCATTAAGTTAAACCAGACAACTGCTGTACTTCCGTGCATTTCTTTTATCGCCATAAAACTTCCCACGGTCATGGTTCGCTGCAATATCGGCAGAGGAGCCTCAGCCTGAGATAAACACAAGTTGCATTTAGTCCAACATTTATGGTCCAGGCAACATGACTTCGCTACCACCCCCACCCCCAAACATGCAACCCCCTATCTGTTGCGCCTCTCGCCTGTTACGATCGGTGAAAAAAATAAGACAATCCTCTCACCACTTACCATTTTACTGAGATCCATTATAGTCCCAAACACGGTTTGGCTCCGAATACCTTAAAGCACCGATGATCCGATGGTCTGACTATGATAAACAACGACTGTATGGGAGGTTATCCAGGCAACAAACTGCATTGGGAGTAGCAGTGGAAGTGGAGTAGAGGCCGTTAGCTCAACATGCGTCCCGATTTAGTATTAAAATACTCCCCAAATCCTTCTTTGCGCGTCCTTTCTTTTCTCTTTTCTTTTCTGCCGGTCCTACGTGCTCGCATGACGGTGGGGGCTACCAGCATCCGACTGCCGAGACGCGGAACCGAACTGTGACGGTCTGGAAAACGACCCGTCCCCTTGGCGCACAAATAATAGGCATACGCAAGACCGATCCCCGGTGATAATACTCGCATAATAATATAATACTCTGAATTAAAAGTACACTAGTGAGTGTTGGGCTGCATAGCGTGTATAGATCAGTTCGGTGGGACACCTTTATTTTGCAAATAGCGCGCTCTGTTACACAATAGAGGCTGCAGAGTGGGATGGCTTAACCCCCCTCTTAAGTCCTGCAGGATACACTTCCACAACTGGCTTCTGTTTCCTACATTAGGACCAGATCCTAAACAAAACGTCAGCCCACTTTTCCAAGAATAAAAAGTTGAGATGGAACATGCCACATTACAACCTCATGATAATAGTGTAAACATAACACGATGGCAGCATGTGGCATTAGGAGACATTTTTGTTGCCAGATGTTCATCTGTTTTGTGAGGCGATGTGGATCGTTTCAAAGACGGATTAACTCATTTCCAGGAAAGGTTTGAATCTTCCTAATGTAGCGTTTCTAGCTATTCGGAAGTGTGGAAATGATCGGTTTTAACCGTGAGAGTAAATCTTAGGTGATGCCCCCATCTGGTGCCTCAGAGACTGAAATTACATCTAGAAGATTATTAACTCGACAGCAACCTAATGATAAACAATAGCTAAAGGGTGGCTGCAGAGTAGAAATACGTTTTCATTTAGAAATCAAGTGAAATAAAAAAGTAAAAAGAAAATTAAAACCAATAAATACATTTGTACTTTTTACAGAGGGGCACTGGCAAGTAGCAGCACCCAATTGTCTTAGTGAAGTAAATAAACATGAAGCTACATACAGTATGTACAAGGTAGGCCTAGGTTTTATAATTTTTTTTCATAAATATGGATATAGATATGCACATATAAGTTACTATACAGCACTGGATTATTGGGGCAAGCATTAAGAATCTTCCAGACTCTAACTAGTAGGAATGTTCTCGGCTTAATATAGGGGTCCTTAACAAATGTTCCTTATGCTCACTATGCTCATCAGATAACCCCTAACCTGCAAAGCCTATGTTCAGAAATCCATTGCTAAAACAAATGGCATTAAATAATAACCAGATACGTAGACGCCAGCTGATGAAACGCAGCTGAGCCAGTGACAGTAACCAATATGGTACTTATTATACACCATCCAGTCTGTCTCAAGACAAAGCTTGCTTATTTCCACTGCCTCTACACTTCCTGGTACGGCGTGGGCTCGAGGGACCAGCATTTCTCACATGCAGTGGTCCTACTGTTTTCCCCGTTTTGCCTGTTTTTTCCCCATTCAAATCCTTTCAGCTTGTTTTTTTAGGATCTATGCACCGTCCCGGTCACTTGGTAGGAAACTGTACATATTTATTTATAGCGCGCGTGCATACATACATACACACACACACACACACACACACACACACACACACACACACACATTCCACAGTTTCTGAAAGTAGATTGCTCTCTCTCCAAAACCATGAGGATGGCGCTATCCTATAATATAGGTGTGTTGGTTTAAGAAACAAACTCTATAAAAAGTGTTATCTTTTTTTTACTTTCCATTTTTTTGGCATATTGTTAAAAAAAACTACCCATCTGACATGCTATGGGTATAATGCATAAAATCAAAATAAAAAAATAAAATAAAAAAGGACTACACCACCTAGTTTAGGTGAGCTCTGAACTTCAATGACCTGTGTTGCACGTTAAACGACCCAAATCTCTCCACCTTTGTCTGCACATTAAAACAGATTAAAAATATTAGGCTATCCGCAGGGAATGAGTCCCTGTGACGCCACTAGTGGTGAGGGCACAGGTCATAGGACGCATCGATTATTCCTGTACCGCATATATGCAAACACAGGCATGCAAATTTTAATGCTCACTTCAGGTACATACATATTCCCATAGACAGAGAGAGTGCTGCTGTAGACGAAAACAAGGAAAAGGAGGAAGTCAGCAGACGGGATATTTTAGGCCCATTATAATTATTTGAGACACTTTTGTGGTATCACACTGTGTCCCATTTGAGCAGTCCCAGATGAAGCCTGGTGCCCCAAAACCTTCCACAAGCACTCATTATGGTTCATATGGGTCAGAGTGATTACTACCTACACAAGCTCCCATTTGAAAGACCAATTCTGGTCTCTAACAATTATTGTACAGTTCTGCAATCTAGGAAGGAGTAGCAAACTTTGGGATTTTGAATTTGGAAAGTTTTGGAAAACGTATTTGTCAAATGTTGGAATGGCTAGCAGTTTACAATGACAATATCCCCTGTCTCCCACAACAATAATGCCAAAGATTAAAACCACTAAAGTGTAAATTAAAGAGGTACTTGATGACATGTCAAACATGTTATTAAAAACAAGCACTGTGTTTTCTAGCTGCCATTCATGAGTACTTTCATAAATCTGTTTAGCCAATATGACAGAGAGGATTTAGAACACACCCAGGCTGTTTAACCAGCAGATAGCAGTCCACAGAATCAGCAGTTTCAACATGCTTTCATTTTTGAGTCAAACCACCTGTCTATAGACTAGTCTGCTTGAATTGTACATTGCTCTAATGCACATTGCTATAATTAACAATTATTGCCTTAATATATATCCAGTTCTACTTAAATGATAATCATTATAATAAAATGCAGTAGGAATTTATTTCTGTTTCAGATCTTTTTTTCTCAAATCTGCTACTACTACCGCTGTAGCTACTTTCACTGCTAATACAACTACTAGGCCTACTATTACATAAATACAATACGTGTATTTATTGATTGCACTTCTTTTGTACTTCGAAAGGACTTTCTATCACGAACACAATATGCAGAGAGATAGACAGCCAGCTGGTTCTCTATGGAAAAGGTGAAAGCCAGCCACCCAGCAGATTTAGCAGCTTTAGAGCACAACCGATCAGATGAGATTAGCCCTGGCTGATCCCTGTAAAGCATAGAGCAGATTCATTGAATCCTGCACACCCTGCGACTGCTTTGGGATTGTGTTCAAAAATCGATAGATCGATAGGTCAAGGGAAACATGATCCACAAATACCATTGTACAAATAGACAAATCCAATTATTTAAAATCATTACATTATAATGTAATGATTTTAAATAATTGGAGTGGACATTAGACATTAGCAAGATAATAGCTGGCAGTGTCATGTTGCCAAATGATAGTCAAGCTTGAACCTGTTTCATCTTGTCTGAATATGTACTTCCTGACAAACTCATTCCCTTTTATTTAAACACCACCACACAAGCCATCACAACTGCATGTTGTAAGAGTGTATCTGCTATGAGTGAACCCATTGTCTTCTAATTAACGGGATCTCCCCAGAGCCAGTGAAAGACAATGACCTAGTGACCAGACTTTGCTTGAGACAAATAAAGCCACGCATGCGTCTTCAGCAGTTTTTAATCCACCCATACTGTCCAGGTAGCATGGAAGGCACAATGCAAGCAAATAATTAGGTCCGATAATACCTTTTCTCCATACTACAGAATTTATCAGACAATGTTGCAGTCACTGTAAACATCTGAATCAATCTGCAAAAAACATTACCAAGGCAGTTTAGCTAGGCTTGTTTAATTTGACCTACTTTTCCTCCACCGCATTGCCTGAACGGGAGATATAGGAGACCACCAGACCAGACAAGCAGACAGGAAGCAGCAGTTTTCACAGCATGACAGCAGTTTACACACGCAAGATATTTTGTTTGACTTCACTAAAGTCCAATAAAAGCCTTTAAAATACCAGCTACAGCATTCACTATTCATCACCATCTAGATATTGTCTAAATGGCAAAGTCAAGTCTATTCCTGTAGGTCTCAACTAGTTACTTCACAAAATCCCATCATACCATCACTAAAGCTAGCGATCACATTCCAAATGTAGTACGAAAAGCATTTTGCATTATGTGTGGTGCTTCCCTAAATAACTACTCTATTTTCTAAGGGCTTAACCTACATCAACAGCTCTTCTGTTGTACAGGGCTAACAGTTATCTCGTTTGATTACAACATGGACAACATTACCCACCATAGCAGGCAGGTATAATCCATAGCCATGATCCATGATATGGATTATTAGAAACCCTTTTAAGAATAGATACTAAAAAAATTAATTGCTAGTGCAGTGCATTAGCCTATGCATCTCCTACATTGGCTGCTCCTAATGCGCCGCATTTCATGTAGGAAGTCTGGTATAACCTATTCAGCTATTGACAAATGTACTTAATGTAAATCGCTTTGGATAAAAGAGTCTGCTAAATGTAAATGTGCATAGTAATATTGTAAAAAGGCAACTCATTTTGACAACGTTTTAAAATCTATTAATTGAACAAGGCTCTCAAGTGAAATAATAAAGGAAGCGATAGTAAGCACATTGACATCATCCACGCTCTTCCACGACTGGCACGGAATATTATCCTTCATGGATCGCCACCCGGGGGCAATACGGTCACGAACATAGGGCAGAACATTAGACTACATTATTGTATCAGGAAAATATGCTTAATGCAATGTCGTGTTGTACGTGGCCTACCTGGCCCCGTTCAAAGTTATCCTTCTCAAGTTCCAAACTGTTGGCACCACCAGTACGTCGGATCACTTTAGGAATAGCGTTTGGCACTTGCTGCATGGAGCTTTTCACTCGATCCATTGTTGTCAGTTCTAACTCAAGCACATGAACTACAGTGTCTCTACCAATATATTGCTAAATAAAAACGACTATATTAGACTGAAGTCCATGTTGTCCCAAACTGTCCCGTTCACGAAATCATATGGACTGTCCGACGCCCATGACAATGTCAGCTGCATAAAGTTCACCATCAGCGTCTCGCTGAATTGCTGAATTGAGAACCAACTTCCGGTACATTGTTTACAGAATATTTGTATGTATTTCATGTTAAAAAAGCAGCCTTATTACCCTCCTAAACTATTAGGCCTTAATTGTCTTTATAAACTAATGAACGTGGCCGCTGAAATTCGCCGCTGAAAATTATTGTTTCAATAATTTCTGTCCAAAGCGGAGTCTCGAAGTGATGTCTTCAAATATTTAATCTGCAACACCAAATAATGAAAAGCGTCAAATTGCTGCATATCAATAAAAGTAAATAAATTGATGGCAATGAAACACAGTAAAACATTATTCAACAAGTAAAAACAACTGAAAACGTGTTCCTAAATATAAAACACAACATGCACTCTCTTTTTTGATTTTGTACAATACAGAGCCAATACAATTTTTGCATGTTACTTTCTGGCACAAATAATACTCCACCCATCAGAAAACCTTTGGTTCGCATCGTAGATTAAAAAACACCAACCTACAGTAACCACAATTGATTCTTTATTGAAATTT